>FXLY01000004.1:1204285-1338323 GCA_900180425.1 Maudiozyma saulgeensis
TTTTTTTTTGAGAAATTGAATCCTTTCACAGTATTATTGGAAAGTTAGAGAAATTTTTACCCACAGTCATAAAAAATAATCAATTCGAACACTAATTTTGTTTTTGATGGGTTCATACCTTTATGAATATAAAATGGGTAACGACAGCAACTGTTTTATATCTATAAAATAAGAAAAAAAAAGTTAAAGTTTACCCATTTCAATTTGATGCAATGGGTAATTTTAAATTCATAGGTAAATAAAGAGACGTTTTGATATTTAGAATAATGAGAAAAACCTGACAAATACTCATTGGAATATATACTTTTTCTGAAACATATAAAAGTTACTGGCATCGCCTGAATTATTAAAATTTTGTTCTGTAATAATTATTTTCCTTAGTTTTTTTGTTTTTAGTATCCAGTACCGACATCGATAAACAATTAAATCTTCAAACAGGTTTCTGTGTTTAATCTCTGTCGTTATGAAGTTTTTCCCAATCACTATTACTATTTTCTTTTACTTTAATGTTTTACATGTTGATGCAACTGAGAAGTTTCATAAGCCTACTTATAACGAAGAATTTAATTCCTCCATTACAAAAGTGACAAATTTTATTATGGAAAATTATCATTCTGAATTAGCTAATAATTGTACGAAATGGATTACTGAATTAGTCACTATTTTCAATTCTAAATATAATAAGAGACAAGAATGTAAATTCATTTTAACTAAATTATTTCAACATAAATTAACTCATATGATTGAAGATAAAGAATCTGAAGATTCAAATTTAATTCAAGAACATAACTGTAATCAAATTATTAAATCATTACAATTTGCAAATAATTTTGCTCCAAAGGATATGTATAAGAGGGCAGCAAAACATGTTACTACTCTTACCAAAAATCAATTTAATGAAATGCTAAAAATATTTACCAGAAATGAAACTAATTCAGATACTTCTTATAATTCATTAATTAAGGATTTTGAATTAAATAACAACGTCAATTTAATTAAAAGGGAATCTAGATTTCCAAGGACTGAATTATTTTTAAAACATTTGACTATTGTTTTAGTAATGGCAGCAGGTTTAATGGATACATGTGGTAACGTATCGATGTTTCTATGTCGTACAATGTTGATCCTCTTTGTCTTTACCTTGACATATTGGATGGTGGAAGTGTCAAGGATCCTGTTTGATATGAACTTCTTAACAGTTGAGAATATTCTGCCTTTGTAAAAGAGAAATATAATTTTTTTTCCTATATTATTTATTATATATTCTTTACTCTAATTTCTCATCCAAATATTTATCTCTGTATATGCTTAGTGGAATAATACAAGTTAATTCATTCTAAATTGTTTTTTTTTCATTTTTCTTTAATATTCTAAATGTCAAGAAATTCCAGCAAATGATAATATATTTAATAGCTATATGTTTGTGATGTTATCGTTATTTTTCGGTTGAAATTTGAAAGAGAATGGCTCCTGTTTAAACACTACGTAAGTATATGTTTCATTATTATTATTATTATTATTATTATTGGCATTGTGTATGCGTATCTATGTTTGGTAGTCTAGCTGTACAAGTTTAATTATCTTTATTTTGCTAATCATTATTTTTAAAAAACTCTAGACTTTCAAATATTGTAATTTGGCAACAGTTAATTTCTTTTGGAGCTTCTGATAGTAAGCTAGGATATTTTTGTCCACATTATAAACTCAATGCGCTTTACATAGTTAAATTGTACTAATGAAAATTTAAAAACTCCAAAGTTCTACAATTTTTCACCACTCTTTCACTTATTTTTACATATCGATATTAGATATTCGAACCTTCCCCCCCTCCCCCTCACTCCTTTAACTTTGAAAAGTTATGTCTCTTTGGTTTCAAAATATTATTATATAAGCATACTGAACATGCAATTAAATTATTAATACTTTGTAGTGCAAGCCAATTGAACACATACCCCAATGCTTAGTAGTGGCTGTGATGTCACACAATATCTAGCTGAACCATCATTACTTAACTATGGTACTTTTTAAGGTAATTTCAAATCAACGACCTTCATATCAAAACCTCTGACTGTGAGCCATATAACTCGTACTACCTCCTGTGTGAAGCTATCCATCACCATAGCAGCAGTTCACTTAATCTCATCATAGTATATACTATGATGAAAACTTTTTTGCATCACAATAATCCATATCCACGATTATAATACATGTTTTATTGGGAAAACAACCTATATCACGTGATTATTCAATCAGAACTAGGAGTTTAGGAGTTTTTCTCCTTTTGAGAAATTTAGCTCGCATGGCGTAATGGCAACGCGTCTGACTTCTAATCAGAAGATTCTGGGTTCGACCCCCAGTGTGAGTGCTAACTTTCTTTTTTTTTTTCGAACTGTGTCATCTGATATTCCAAATTTCACCAAAACCCAAATTATAATTTTGCGTACTGTTCCCTTTATTTTTTGTAATTACGTTAAGCTATTATTCAAAGATAATGTTTTTAGGTGTTATTCAGCTTTTTTAATATCTTCTTGGCAATGAGCATTATACTAAATCTAAAATAAATCATCTTTGTGTTTTTTTTTCAATAATTGTCTTTCTTGATGTACTTATACGTTTATATATGCTTATATAGAACAATTCTTAGTGCTATTCAGAATGTACAAATAAAGATATGACATAAGTATTGGTAATGACTTGATATATGCAGAGAATGTGTATTATTATTATTTATGTTGGTATCCTTTCCAATGTTCTCTTTTTTTGGAAAAAGCGTGTAGGAATGGTTAATAATTGTCTATTTGGTTGAGATAGGAAGAAGATACCGGTTGTCTGAGTCAATATTTCAGTAGATTACATTTGGTTTTGATAAAATGATATTCTATCCCTCCATAATTTATTTAATAAATCTTTCTTATGAGTCATATTATCTATCTCTTGTGTAGAATACCACCCATCGATTTCTAAATTTTTAATTATTGCATCGTATTGTTTTATCTCTTCATCCTTTATTGATTTCAATAACTGTACATATTCTTTAATGGAAAACTTTTCTAGTTTTACATCTTGTTTGTTACTGTTGGAAGATGCCAATGATGGCGTTGAATGTTGTGATACCATAGATGACCCATATGAGGATGGTAATAAACATAGCTTTGATTGCTGAATAATCTTATCAAGCGTCTTGCTATCATTTACAATTTGGTCAGTTATATTTGTAGCCGGAACAAATTTTGTATCTCGTAATAGAGTTGTGTTTATTTCAATAAACTTACTTGTCGTTGTTTGTTGCTTTGGTTTCATTGCAGAGTTCTCTTTTAAACCTACCGGAGTACTAATTCCAGGTACAGAACTCAACGAACCTCTTGGTTGTCTCACTGACATAGATGATGGTGTTGGTGTATAACTATGTGTTTGTCGTATCATATCTAATGGAGATTGTATATTCGATAATGATTGTTTGTCAGGTTTTGTTGGAGTGATCATATCATTTGTATTTGAATGAGAAAGTGTGTATCTCTCAGAGTCAAATGGTGATGTTGGGGTATTTGTGTTCTCGGTGTTATTTGATGCTCCATTACTTACTATCCTCGAAAAGCTTCTCTTCATCCTGGATCCGAAAGAAACATTTCTCTTCATTGTGGGTTTTCTTCTTGAATTTGTTTCCTGTAAGACACTATTTGATCTTGTTCTGACAATATTGCTTTCAAATTGTGATGGAGATGCTAGTATTGGAGTAGTTCCAGATGACCTAGGTGTACACACAAGGTTGGAATCCTGTCTTGATAATGATTTCATTGATGCTTTTCTTAACAACGTACTAGATGCCCTTCTTAAGAATGGTAACTTTTTATTTGTAGTAGTTTGAGAAGCTATACTCATAGAATCTATATTTGCTTCATTGTTCAGGTTATAATTTCTATTCTTTAATGGAATAATTGAATGTGTTGTTAATGGTGTTAAATCTGGTTCATCAGTAGATAAAGAGTCTGAGACATATGGGATATATACTTCAGTTGAAAGATCTACAGGTAGCCCGTGTTGAGATTTACTTTTATTATTTTCTTGTTGATTAATATTTGATACTTGATAAATTTTTTCTTCATTTCGTAGTGTTCTTGTTGGTTCTTTATTTTCAACCGGTGTGACTGATTTATTTGATACTCTTTTTGTTAAAATCGATGATTGTTTATGAGATATTGTCGAAGAAGAATTTGAAATTAGTCTTTTATGTTCTGGGATTGTATTTACAATATTAACAGTATTATCTGAGTCAGTTGTTGGTTTTGGTGATGATGACATTTCAAATGCTTTTGATAAATCAAATGAAGTATTCATAACATTATTAAAATCTGTTGGAGATGACTTTCCATCTTCAGAAAGTGGTGTTAACATAAGTGGACTTCCCTGTGATACGTTCATCATGGCATGAGTAGCTCTTGGTTCAGAAGTATTATCAATATGAATTCCAGCAGTACTCATGACGTTATTGCTGTTATTATCTGTTTCCTGTGGTAATAACATAATTGATTTTATTTCCGTCTCTGGTGTTGAATTTGATGTCAATGACGATGGGTCTAATAATGAACCTGGTGTAAATGAATCAGTAACAATAGTTGTTGTCATATTATTAGTATTATTGTTCATATTGATATATTCATTATTTTCATTATTACTTGAATTTGTTAATGAACCTGTTAAATTTTGAGTATCTAATTGTAAATCTATTTCATTTGGTAAAGGTGGTAATAATACAAGTTCTTCGTTGCTGACAAATTTATCGACAGCGATAGAACTGGTTGATAATGGTATTGAGACTTCGCCATCTTTAGTATCCTTTATTACACTTATATCGTCATCGCCATTGGTATTATCATTATTATTCATACTATCGTCAATATTGCCATTCTCTATACTATTTTGATGATGATGATGATGATGATGTATTATTACTGAAGGATCTGAAGATGTTGCAGATGATACAGATGATAATACCATTAAAGTAGACTGTCGTACAGTTTTATTATCATCGTCATCATCTTCTTCTTCTTCTTCCATTTCGTTAAAATTATTTTTAATATGATTATTGTTATCTATGTCACTACTAATCTCTTCTTCTCCCCTTATGTTAGATTCTTCTTTAATATCTGTTAATATCATTTCTGTATTGTTAACAGGAGGTATTATAATTTCATTCATATTATTAATATCACTTCTATAATCTAAATTTATATGTGCGTTCATAGTTTAATAATAACCTAGTTCTTGCATTCTCTTATTATCGATGCTATTATACTTTCTTCATGCAATTTTTCAACTGTTATCTATCTGTCTGTCTCGATGCTAATATAGTCTAAATATGTTGGAAATTTTACAAGTATTGGTAGCGGTAGTATAATATATATATAAGTTTTAATATAAAACAAAATCCGAATTCTTATTAATATTAAACTGAAAAAAAAAGAATGTGATGTGCTTTACTCATCGCCAATATGAACAATGTGTGTCAAAAAAACAGTGAGAAAATGAGTGACGATGATGATGAAAAATGATGACAACGGGAAAGATAGACAGATAGATAGTGGGAGACTAATGTGCAGGCGAGAAAAAAAGAAATGCTCAGATATTCTTGTGCGGCCAAATATGGGCGCAGAAATCAACCGATGCGATTAAATGATTTTTCTTTCCGATTTGGAAAGAGAGAAAAATATTCGAAATTTTTCCATTTCATTTCCTTTCATAATCTATCTTCGCGCCGTCCTGAATTATTTTTTTTCTTTGGGATTTTTCCCTTTTTGAAAATTTTCCATGCCGTCGAGAGTGATAACGGCTACTCCATGTTTTGCCTAAAAATGAAACCAAAATACGTAATGAACAGATATATATATATATATATATAGTTCATGGCAACATTAAATAATAATGTTATGTTAAATTATCTAATTTTAGCCCCTGATGATAACATTCATGGAGTTGAAAACACCTATTAAGAACCGTACTTCCCAGTTGTATCTTGTATATATCGAATTATCGTAACGGTACCATTTATATTTCATTCTGGTTATCAAACAGATTCAGAGAAATATAATTGATAGTGTGTAGTATTATAACTGCGCTGTCTATTACACTTTATCAGAAGTGTAAAGTAATTCTATTTCACTAAATATTTACCGGAAGCCCGTAACTAAGTTTAAATAAAAAGTGTAAAATAAATAGTTTCTCTCTCTCCTTATTTATATATATATATATATATATATATATAAACTAAACCATATCTTAAGAAAGAGCCGCCAACGTTCCCCCCCCTTTTTTTGGCATTTCTGTTATTCCACCAGAAGAGATGAATTCAACATTTTTACTTATAAATATATATATGTTTATGATACAGTCTTTTATATTTGACTGGATTGAGTTACAATTATATGTAGGTATGGTCATATATATATATATATGAACTATGAGTACATTGATACTAATTTTGATTACAATTACGATGAAATGGTCACAGTATCATAGTATTATTGTTTTAATATGACGTACAACACGATAACCTCGCAACATGTACACATACAAATATTTTATATGAAATGTCATAGTATAATTAGGTATGTATGAAATACGCGTCGCGTGAAAATAACACGTCTACCCTTTTAATGCGAAAAAAAAATTGGTGAAGGATGGAGAGAGGATTAAGTAATAATAATAATAATAATTAATTGTTGGTGGGTCCTTTTATTGTAATGAACTACGTGTAAACTATCCTACTTTCTATTCACGTTTCATATTATTTATATATATATACATATATATATATAAATTCAGTTTTATTCGTTAGTGTGTATCTTTTTTCACTATTTACTATTATCGTTATTATATTTTAGGTTATACTCAATTGATTGATATTTTGGATTCCTTTTATTTAAAATTTAATATTATCTATTTTCAATTTCCAATTATTATCAGTAACTCATACCATACTGTTATCAATTAATAATGTTGGGTCTACGTTATATTCAATTACTCCTGGTTTTAGTGTGTTCTATATTAGCTGCCGCTAAATCTGCTGTCGGATCTCGTACTTTAGTTGTCTTTGATGATAGAGTAGATGATTTATCAACCTATTCTGAATTTTTCAATTTATTAAAAGATCATGAATTTGATGTTACTACTTTAGAATTATCAGATAAATCAACAAAGATTAACTTATTTGAAAGAGACACCAGATTATATGATCATTTAATTCTATTCCCAGTGAAAGGTAAGCATTACTCTAAACAATTGGCCGCTAAAAAATTAATACGTTTCAATGAAGATGGTGGTAATGTCTTAGCTTTAACCGTTCCTCAAGTATCATCCGATCCAATACATTTATATCTAAATCAATTAGGTATTTATCCTTCTCCACGTACTCAATCATTACATGATTTATTCCAAGATTCAACTGATTTATTATTCTCTGTTGAACAATTAGAAAATGAAATTGTTTATTCTAATTCAAATGAAAAACAACAAGATTCTTTCAATTTTGGTGAATCTGTTTCTGCTGCTTTATTAGATAATCGTGAACAGATTGTTCCAATCTTACAAGCTTCCAAGACTTCTTTCACCAGTGGTAATAAATCTCGTGAAGCTAGTTGGACTGATGGTTCTCAAGGTTATGTCGTTGCTGGTTTCCAAAACTTAAAGAACGCTAGATCTACTTGGATTGGTTCTGTCCAATTCTTAAGTAACAAACATTTCAAACAAAATCAAGATTTAATTAATGAATTGATTAGTTGGACTCTGCAAGAAAAGGCTGTTATTAAAGCTACTGAAGTCAATCATAGACATTCTGGTGATAATCAAACCTCTTACGATGAATTACCTTACAAGGTCACCGATAACGTTACATACACTGTGTCATTAACTCAATGGGATGGTCAAAAATGGGTTCCATACGTTTCTGATGATGTTCAATTCGAATTAAGACAAATCGATCCATACTATCGTATCACTATGATTCCACAAGGTCCATCTCCACAAGATCCAACTTCTGAACTTTACTCTACAGGTTCTTTCAAATTACCAAACCGTCACGGTATGTTCACATTTGTTACCGACTACAAGAGATCTGGTCTTTCTTATGTTCATGAAGCTGATGTTAAGGCAATTCGTCATTTAGCTAACGATGAATATCCAAGATCTTACGAAATTTCAAACGCTTGGGTCTATTTGGCTTCTATTGCTACTGTGATCATTAGTTTCATTGCTTTTGTTCTCTTTTTCATTTCTACTCCAGCTTCTCTAAGTGAAGGTGTATCCACTGAAAAGAAGACAAACTAATTTAAAATTGATAATCTCATCATTTAATCCTGCCTCCTTTTTTCTTTTTATCTTCATATATTCCAAAATGTTTAGAAGGATAGAAATAATGAAAGAGGGGCCCTTTTGTGTATAAAGCAAATAGTTATATACAATGCACATAACTGTATAATTTTTAAGATAAAAAAAATAAAGAAATAAAGTAAAAAAACAATTCTTACTGAATTGAACTAGTCAATGCTGATATATAAATATATGCGTATATATATGTGAGTGTTTGTATCTATATGTTCATTGTTTATTAACGATGTTGGTCTCTATTGCTTCACAACTTGAATCTTGTTATCCTTTTTCCATTGTTCAAACCTAGATGCTGTCTTGACCAATTCAGCCTTTAGCTTACTAATAGTCTCTTGCAAATTGTCTCTCTTCACAGTTAGGATAGGCTTGGTGGTCACTACATCACTCTCAACTAATGCGCCACCTACCATACGGTAACATTTTCTATTATCATCAGTCTTTGATAAAGTATCAATCACTACTTCATGTTCTTCTAAATCATGACCTAACTCAATAATCTTACTCTGAAGTTCCTCCAGAGATTGCTTGTAATTGTTGTACGTTATTTGAAAGGATTCTATATATATATACGAAAATAATAAAAATCATGAGTTCTTGTTAGTAAAAAGGAAAGCAGTTTATACAGAAGCTTACCCTCAATTTATAGAAGGAATTCGAACGATAACATACCATTTACTCTATTCATTGTGTAGTATAATTGTGTTATGTATGTATATATTTGTGTTTGGCTCTCTCTCTCTCTCTCTCTCTCTCTCTCTCTCTCTCTCTCTTAGAACTATTATATACTACATTTTAACGTTACTTGCAATTGTTTCTTAAATCATAATTAAAATTGTACAGAACTTTCAGTTTCTTCCTTCAATTTTGTTGTACTTTTCGTTTTTTTCATTTTTCGTCTTTTTTCCATCTTCATCGAATTTTTCGCAGTGCAAAAAGCAAAATGTCACAATTCTATAGAATCAGTGCCAGTGAATTAATTAATTAATAAATAAAAAATAATCATGAGTTTATTGATTTTTCTTGGTTTGTGAAGTCACCTGTGGTGATTGGCGAGACCCTAAAATGTATAACAATGTCCCAAAAAATACAGTTGCAACCCCAACATAACTAGTATATGAAAGTATGTTTTTGTATATCACAACACTCAGTAAAAGACTTACGAACTTTCGTACTGTAAGAATCACAGATAACGTCAAGGCATTAGTGTGACTTGCAAGTATATTAACACCACGTATACATATATTCTGTGTAATTATATTAGAAAACAACAAGACGTGGCTCCGACCGACTTTAGAGCCAGATCTCGTCAATTGTCTATATCCTGTCATTATGTGATTACCATCTTTAATCATGAATATTGGTAACGACAAGAAATGTGTATAAAAGAGATTCTCTTGCCAGTGTTTTCCATATGTCTTATATGTCCATTCATTGTAAACTGAGAGTAGTGCGGATGAAATTGAAGAGATTACTAAGAGACATATACCAAGTAAAAATGTCGTATCGTATTCACTATTTGTCTTCATTGAAATGTCTTGTCTTGTTTTCCACCATGAGAGAATTGGCTCTAATGAAAATTCATGATCCTGATAGAGTGAAGTTATTATTGCCCCAATTGTTAAGAGACAGGCAGCGATGACTTGTAACCGTGAATATCTCTTCTTGTTAACCAGCCAACTAACAATCATGGTAATTACTGTACTAAAGCATCTAAACACAATATGCAAAGGAATCGATATTTTATACTTAAATACACTGTTATTGGTCGAAGAACTAGTATAAAACAGAATAACAGACCAGATGTAGACTTTCAATGGCACATTCAACGGTTTGAGTCTAACCATACCACTTTCGAATGAAACAAATCCTGGTAACAGCGTCAATGTAATAAATAGAAACTGTGTGAATGTCACTAATATACCTACATTTGAATTATTCTCTTTGATTAAATCTTCCAAAGTGAGTACATTGGCACAACAACCTCCAAAAACAAACACCAATCCATTCATCACCACCGCACTGCTAGCCATATTCTATGCATATAAGTATATATATATATATATATATTTTCTTGGATCGCCTTCACACCTGGATATACGTATTCTTATCCTTCAAATGTAATAATCATATCAACCTTTTAACTAAGTGCACTCTATCAATCTATTCTTTTAATTGACGAAATGATGATCTCCTCTAGAAAGTTCGTTGTCTTGCGAAGCAGGTAAAAACTCAACTCACCGCCGGTTTCCCTAAAAAACAAAATATTGGAAGTCCCATATATTTCAGTTGACATAAAACATTGGAACTCAAGACAATTGTTAGTTGATAAGAAAGGCGATATTATTATCCATTGATATACATCTGTACGATATTAATTGAATACTGGTACAATCTGGGCTTTTTTGATTTGAAAAGAATGAAGTTTGTAACGATAGAAGGGAGCACGTCTTATGATAAGTTGAAAGCGTTGCCACCTTTTGTCAAAAGCCAAAATGTACTACTAGAATCATTATTCACATCAGTTAAGACTGAATTAAGCCAAGTTTCCGAGGATATGCAGTCAGTTCATAAAATAATTGAGTCTGATATAAAAAGTGAAACTGAACAAATGACCAAACTGGATGAAAGACTGCGTGACTCTGCAAAGAAAATTAATCACATTTACATGAAAAACTTACGATTTCGAAACAAGTATGGGACTAGTACGCATGGTTCTAAAAGATTTCAGATGACAAAGGATAACGTCATAGAGTTAGAAGAGCGAATTGGACATATAAACAAGGTAAAAGATGAGATCTTAAATAAATTTATAGAAGTTGATAGGAAGTTAAGAAAGAACCAACGATTGTTGTTACCTGACTCGATTAATGAAAGACATTACCCAACACTTTTTACATTATTGAAGAAACAATATCCTACCCTGTTTGAATGTACACCAGAAGAAATAAAACAAGATAAAGGTGATACTAATTATATTGAAGCACTGGGTCGAATTGATCTTCATCGTGATGTGCCGAATTACCCACATCATGATATAGAAAGAGAACATAGCGACATACCGAATATTTCTACAGAAAGTAATACTAATTATAATAGTTGCATTGGTGATACAGAACCAAAAAATGATAATATTATGGCATATACAGATCTAGGGGATATAGACATTCCTGATGTTAAGTCAAATGATATCACGAATAAGAATGATTCTATATTGGATAATACTATTTCTAGTAAGGAATCTAGTACTTCAATGTTGACAGTCAAAGATAGGGATAGAATTAAAGTATCCCTTTCAAATCCATTCGTTTTAGGCTCGTTTAAGAAACCTAGTTCGGCAAAAACATTAACAACGACGAAAAACATCAGCGCCTCAGACATTACTAGTGCTCATCTTTCAAATCAGGATTCGAAAAACGTTCAGTTTAGTATCTAAGAAGTTATTGCTTCAAAGTTATTCTACTTTTTTATTAAAATACACAAGTAATACTTATGTAACATATGCATTTCAGTTATTCATACTTCCTAGATTCAAAAAATCAGAATCTTGCTGGATGTTTTTGATCTAACACCTTTTGTATTACATCATGAAATATTGAATGTATAGATGACTCACTGTATGACTCAGAGAGGGTCTTTTCGGTATTCTTTTGATTCTCTATCATGTCAACAAATTGTGGATCAATTGGAATATTCCCTAAATATGGGACAGAAAATTCATCAGCAAGAGCCTTACCACCACCACTTGAAAAGATATTAGTACACTCAGCACAATGTGGACAGATAAATCCAGACATGTTCTCCACAATTCCAATAATCTTCAGGTCGATCTTCTTACAGAAATTCAGTTCTTTCTTTACATCTGCCGTAGCAACACCCTGAGGAGTAGTCACTACAATAGCACCATCAGGACCAGAAAATCTTAGTTGTTCAGCAATAGATATATGCTCATCTGAAGTACCAGGAGGTGTGTCAATCAAAAGATAATCCAGCTCTCCCCACGCAACATCTTTAACAAATTGTTTAATCATGGCAGTCTTCTTTGGACCTTTCCAAACTACACTGTTACCTCTACCACCTAGAAGAAACCCAATAGATATGACACATAAGGAACCTTCATTATTTGTTTCTACAGCAACTGGTCTCCACCCGTTACTATCCTGGTAAATGGATTTATCTTCAAGACCAAACATTCTAGGGAGAGAAGGTCCTGTTAGATCGATATCCAGTACACCGACTTTGTATCCCATCTCACATAATGATAGTGCAGTTTGGGTAGTTACAGAACTTTTTCCTACACCCCCTTTACCAGATAAAATAAGGATAATGTGCTTGATTTGCGCAAGCGATGGAGCTGGACCTTCATCTTGTTCTTCTTCAAACTCACTCATTGTACTTATTGCTTATTTATCTCTCTATTGAAAATGAGAGTCGACAATCGAGTGTTTACCTCTAATATGCTATCTCTTTTGATTGAATTCGAGAATAAATAAATATATAAATGTCTTAAATTAACTCTGCATTCTTCAAATTCGAGTTTAATAAGAATCTGATTATTAATCAAATTTTTATGCAAAGTCATCGCACCTTTTCCTTATTAAACTTCTAAAATGGAAAAGAAAAAAAAGTGTGTAACCTAAGCCATTCTTGGGAAACCGCTCCGAGAATTTGCTTAGTACAAAAAAAGCTTAGAATGCGGCAGTAGAATACGCAGTTCCCATCATTCAAAGCTAAGAAATGCTGCTGTTCATCACATCTGAACAGCAGATTAATGTAGTATATATCCATGATTAATATGTAATGTGTTATTTTTTCTTTATGCTTAGCATCTACTGGTACATTTTATATATTACTACAGACAATTATTTTTACAGAATCTGATACTATTGTTTAACATCCAGGCTTTCTCTTCTAAGGTTCACTCATGTAACAATTTATCTTGAAAGGCTGCTTTATGTAATACCAATATCTGAACCTCAGAGAAAGTAGATTGGGTATATCAACCTATACAATCATTTTTATACAGTAGTGCGAATTTGAATGTTGTTGTTATTGTTTTAGCATTGAAATATTTAGCGAGCACCATGATTCATGTTTGATGAAGGAGGTACGTTATTGTTAGGATTACTCTCCATATTGCTGTTCTGCATATTTGGGGCTCCCGTCGATGTTGGATTTATGGATGAACCCATTATATGGCCATTTGTTCCATTCGCTGAGCCGTTGACCGTTTCCGAAGATCCCCTACTAGTCATATTGGAAGCTGCATAGGGCATATTTGGGTACATATATGCTACATTTGGTGCTGTCCCTGGAACTTGGTGTTGATATTGCGGTAAGGATTGGGACTGATATTGATACATTTGCGGTACTGCCTGATTATGTGGCGTATTAGTATAACCCGCATGGTTTCCACCATTCGTTGGGTATGGCATCTGTTGTGATTGCACATACTGTTGTTGTTGTTGTTGTTGTTGTTGCTGTTGTTGTTGAATAGAGTGATTCTGTTGGTTATGCATTTGACCTTGTTGTACAGGAATAGAATTATATCCATTTCCCATTCCAGCATTACCGACAGGTCCGTTTGCTTTTCCAGCCATGTTCATCGAAGGTGTAACCACTGCTGAATTGTTCTCACTTGGGGCGGCAGCACCATGACCAGATTTCCCAAAAGCAGAGTTACCACTATAATATGACATATTCACATTTACAGGATATACAGGATAAGGACCCGTATTATACGTGATGGAAGATAAATTATTTGCATTATTCGTGTTATTTTGCTCGTTCTGTGCATAATATGATGACAAGACACTTCCTGAATTTCCACCAGGTGCAGAGCTATCTGAATATCCTTGGTTATTGAACGGTGTACTTGAAATATAATAGGGATAAGAGTTAACGCCAGGTACATTTCCCTGATGTTGCGTTCCCTGCCCTTGTTGAGATTTCTGTGGATGTGTTTGAGATTGGAAGGATTGTGTTGCCTGTTGTTGCTGCTGCTGTGACAGTTGCGATTGTTGAGGTGGAGGAGGTTGGGTTTGTTGCTGTTGCGGTTGTGAAGGTGGATAATCTGAATTCATATACGACATTGAGTTTTGGTAAGGGTATGAACCATTCATGACTTGCCCATTTCCATTTGGCATATTTCCTTGTTGAACATAGTACCTATTGTTTTGTGGATTAGGTGATTGTGGAATATATGGATTCATTGTATGTAATAATGTTGAAGATGAAGTTGTTGAATAATCCTCATTTTTCACAAGTGGATTTCTACCATTTTGATTGCTCTTTAGAGTATTACCATTTAATGGGCCAGTCTCAACACCTTGATGACCGTATGGGTTTAAGTGGTTTTGATTACTGCCCGCAGTGTTTATATTAACCATTTCCATATTACCCATTGGTGTACTTGAAGGCGTAAGAGATGCATTTTTATTATGTCCCTTCGTATTGCCTAGTGTAGTATTTTCCATTGCCGTCACTAACTCTAAGGAAGGTCTAACATTTCTAAAGAAAAGAGAGTCCTTTGGGGTTATTAATCTATTTTGTTTAACATCCTCTGTGGTGTAATAAGAAACTATATGAAAATTCTCATAATAATTGTAAGGGTGACGTTTCAAAGTCACTGAAATTGTCTTTTTAACTAACCCAGTAAATTTTAAAGGATGAACAGACCTCAATGAAGACGTTGGTGAATTACTATCACTCTTTGAAGACGATGTATTATCACTTGAATCTTGACCAACAGTAGCTTTCACTAAAGGTGGTAATTTTATTGTTGAGCTAGTTTTTCTTCTTGCAATTGATGATGGATTATCCTTATCTAATTCTTTGTATATTAAAAACTTATTCGCAATTCTTGACGGCGACCACGAAACACCATCTGTCCATCTCTTGATCCCTGATATTTCCTCGATAAATACGAATATATTACCAGATACAATCAAGTAGGGTCTCTCAATTTCGTATGGTCTCCTAGGAATATGCTTTAATTTTCCATCTAAAGTAGCTTGGAGTATTAGAAGTGCATCATTTTCATCTTCAATGTAACCCTTGAACGTTGGTTCGATATCCATTTAGAGAAAATATATATTAGGTATAGTTAAAATATGTTGTGTGGATGCAAAATGAATTGTTAAAATGAGAGTAGAGAAAAAAGGATTTACTATCCTATTTTTCTTGTTTATCTTTTAAAAATTGGGTGAAATGTCTCGGAATGATTTGAAACGAAGTAATAAAAACTGTGTATAATCTTCCGTTCAACAAGGGTTTAAAAGAAAAGGTTTACTAAAGTGATGAAGAAGAATTTAAAAAGAATGTATAACGCTAAAATTCTCTTCTTTGCCTATCCTTTGGTTTGCTTTGTTTTGTTTTGTTTTGTTCTCGTATTTCTTAATAATTTTTTTATTTTTTTTTTCGTCCTTTCCTCTTGCCCTGGTGGAGTTAGAAAATTCTAGCTTTGACAATGTGTGGGATCTCAGGGCCAAAAAAAAATTTGGTAATATTGAAATAAAAGGATAGAGAAAAAGGTCTAGAAATACAATTGTAATAACTAATTTTCTATTGGAGATTAGCTTAGACTGTAGTTACTGTTATACCTCTTAGTTATTGTCTTTTGTTTACTTAACTCACTGCTTAAAGTATGAAGGAGTAACTTTTCTTGTTTCTTCTGTGTGATTTAAAAAAAAAAAGAAGGGGAATGATATGCAAAGAATGCGGCTAATTGACAGTGGTTAACTATAAATATGAACAAATTAAGGAAATTATAACTTGACAATGCTTCAAACAAACCTTTTTAGTTAATTATTAAGTAGAAATTTTTGTTTTCAGTAAGAAATTGTCTTTCTGTTTTTTCTGAAATTCGTTCCTCGAAGTTATAATAGTTAAGGGAAGCCAGACGGAGAAAAAAAATATAATATTTTCCACGGAATTTATGTTATTAAAGGGCAGTCTCTACTCAGTTACTAACTTTATGACAGCAAAAAAAATTATATATATAAGCAAATAATATAAGTTTATTAGATGCAAATTTTTCTTCCTACGGTTGCTTGCTTGATTATCTTAGTTCTTAAAATGTTTAGTTTTAAATCGTTAATCTCAACTTAAAGTAAAAAAAATGTGATCAGTTCCTTGTTTAGCTATATATATGTACAATTGTTCAGTATCTATTAGTTCCTACTTTTCTATGATTCTTGAACTTAATAATAACTATAAACAAAAAGAAAAGAAGATACTTATTAGATGTTGTCTATAATTCGTTTAGTTACGATTTGTTGAACAAAGTGGTGAGAAAAAGATGTCAGAAGTTATCTTAATGTGCGGATAGAAAAAAAATTTAATGATAAACAACCTGGGAATCAAACTTGAATTAAATGACTATTTAGGAAAAGATTAAAATTAGTATGATTATCTATGTGCTTGATCTGATCAGTCTTGCTATTTTTTTTTTTTTGATATTATTTGAGTTGAGCCTAATGTCCTTTCAACAGATGAATGCTATGAATGTTAAGACAATTAAAGTTCGAACAAAACCTAGATAAAATAATGTATAAAGAAAAACAAAAAAAAAAGAAGAATATTGAGTTGGTCTTATCTGTTAGATATGTATGTATATCAACTTATTATAAAACAAAATAAATTAAAAGATAATTAAAATAATAAAAAGAAGTATATAACAAAAACTAAGAAAGGGTCTGGTAAGAGATAAATACAGAAAGAAGAGAATTAATACGTGATTTGCGCTTTTAAATATATATATATATATATATGGATAGGCAGATATATAGTTTACAATATCTCTCGTTGTACTTTGTTTACCAATATATATATATAAATATATAATATCTTCATTAATATATTCAGACATCTGTGATAATATAAAGTCCCTATGTATATGTGTATTAGATGTGCAAAATACTAGGTTTCTGTTTTTGCATAAGAAACTCGAAATGGCGAACAATGAAGGGTACAACTAACTTTACTACCGTTTTCGTTATGTACGTTTTGAACCATGCAGATGTAGATGTATAATATGGTTGCAATTATTGTTATTTTATGTTACTTTATTCTTCATTGCTTTCTCTGTTTGTTCATTTGTTCTCTTACTCTCTCTGGGCTCTGTCAGTAAATATTCTTATTTGTACACGTTTTTCTTTTCTCCTTTATAATTTGTTTGCTCTCTTTAAAAAAAACAATTTTATTTTCTCTGTGTACCTTTCTCTATCTCTTTCTCTTTCACTTTTCAGCTAAATATTTTATTTTTCTTGTTTTTTGTTGTTTTTTTCTCGAAACTGAAAAAGGACCGTCCTTGTATAAATCTAATCTGCCTACCTTCACTTCTATCTAATGCTTTTTCTGAGGAAATGGGGGGTGTTCGAAGCACTGAAAGACCTTTCTGCTACTATTTCTAGTTCCTTGCTAGAGAGAGAGCCAGAGAGTTTGTATCGTGTGGAAAATCTTTAGACCTGTCAGAAAGCAAATTATTAACATTTTTCATAAAGTAGTTAAAAGAGCTAGTAATTTGCTTTCTTCTCTACACCGTTTCTGAGTTTGTTTTTACTGTCAGTCAAAACATACAAAGTGGAATAGAACTTACATATGGGGAGAGGGAGAGAGATTGAGGAGAGACTTAACGTTTGGTTATCTTCTTCACTCAAAACCTAAACTCGCTACAATGATCTGAGCCCAAAAAATAATTAAAAAAAAAAATAAAAAAATAAAAAAATTTAAAGCCAAATGTTACTTAGTTTTTTCTTTTTTCTACATCGTTCTTCTGTGGCTTCTTTCTCTAAATTTTGTAATTTGTTTTTCTTATTCATTGTTAGTGGTTCATCTTTCTTGGTAATGTTACAGTTCGAAGAATCGATCGGACAGATTAGTTATTGTAACATGCTAAATTAACAGAACGACTAAGTAAATAGAATATAAAATTTTAGCATTCCCAGGAGGAAATGATAACATAAACTGAGAGTTTTTTCGAAAGTGTTTTCTTTTTGTCTTTCTTGCATTACTTGTTTCTTCTATTTCTTCTCTCTCTCTCTCTCCCCCCTTCTCCTTAGATACTTTTTCAATTAAAATAAAATAAAATAGAAAGTAAAAATATTATTTATACTCTCAAGGACTATGACATTTTCCTCTGCTTATTTACAGTATTATTATATTCTTTTACAATTTTTTACTCCCGTGGGGGAACTGTTCTTTATTAAACTTAGTATTAATCAAAGGAGAATAAAATAAGAAATATTAAAAAAAAAAACTTATGTGACTTACTAGAATTTTGACAACTCAAATTGTTATTTCCCCTTTGTGAGCATTCCTAAAAGAAAAATAACCGTACAGATCATTAATTCTAATACCCTTCAATTTTTGCCTCTTTCTTTTCGTTTCTTTTATTTCCCACATGCATTAAAAGTCATTAGCTCTCTATAAGCTATCCCTATATATCCATCCACCCATATAAATAAATATTTATCTCACTTATACCCACTTCTTCTTTCTCTATCACATATGAATTAACTTCAATGAAAATAATAAATTGAATAGAGAAGAGTGAGAGTTTAAATAAATGTTGGAAATGTTCAGTAATCCGTTATTATTATCGGTCCATATTTACTTTGTACTGTTTTTACTTTTCCTTTCCCCTTAGATCTATACATGTCTTGCTATTTCATCGATGTCTTTTACCTGTATTATAATGAAAATATATGTATAAGAATAATTACTGAAAATATGTATATGAGAAATGTACAAAATGAGGAGCGAACAAAAAAAAAGGACTCTATTGTGATTACATATTAAATTACAATATAAACTTTCTTATCAAATTGTATTATGAAAAGAAAGTTTAAATTGTATTTTTTATTTTCCTTATTTTATAATGTTGACACTCAAAGATAATTACGCAGACAAATACTTAAAACGTTTCCGATAAGTAATATAATAATGATAAAAATTTAATATGTGTAAATACTGTTTAATTGTTTTGTTTTGTCGCAAAAAAAAATAAAATAAAATAAACAATAGAATTTTATTTTGGTAATTTGGGAAACTACGACAGTGAAAAAGAAATAAAAAACCGATTGACCCAAAAGAAATCTCCGGAGACATACAGAGAGACTAAAAGAAAAATTGGTCTTCTTATTATTATTATTTAGTTTATCATAGCATTTCGTAATAGTAAATCCTTTTGTCTCGAAAAAGACTCGATCCTGGGGGTCCTTCTAAACATTTTTGCTGTATAATAATTTGTTCAGTACATCCTCTTGAAACATTAATATATTTTATGGAAAGAAGTGAAAGGGTCAAAAAAAATCTATATACGGTATATACATCTGTAACTTTTTAGAATAAAATTCCGCATATATATTGTTTATCTAATAATACCTCGTACCTTTCTATTATTTGTAAATTTTCAATTTAAGAAAGTTCAATTCTTTAAGAAATTCTTTGAAATTTTCTTATTTGCTTGTGTTTGTCATTTTGCTCTTCTCTTTATTCATGAAAAACCACTAAATGACTGCACAACAAGTCTATTTATCAAATTTATAGAAGTGCTACTTCTTCACAGTGTAACTTTTGTCTTACTTCATTTTCGCATCCATTCATATAATAAATTAGCTGAATTTTGTTCTTGGTTTATGTTTCATGCAGTTTTTTTGTTTTAGAGTTAACCATTCAGTCTTAATTTGGATTTAAAATTTTATCAGTAGTAAAAATTTGGCTCAACATATAATTTTTGTTGCGGCTTCTCATTAGCCAGTGTAGCTGTGAATGGTTGAGCCAACGCCTTTTTTCATTTTTAGCAATTATTTAATGACAATAGCTGACGCGTATTAAGAATAAATTAATAGTTAAAAGATATTAATAAATTTTACTAAATAAATTACAAAGAAATAAACTGGACAAAAATACAACATCTTGTGGATAAGATAAAGTTGCAATTATTATTACTATCATTATTCGTAAATGAGTACGAGTGAAATGGATTTGAGGTTTCAGCTTTACTTTTCCTTCGTATTTTTCTCTAAATATATATCTAACTAACAAAACCTTTCCATCTGCCTTACCTGTCTCCTATGTATCACCCTTTTCTCTCTCAATTGTTTCTAAGAATGAAATTTTAAAACGAAACTTTTTTTGTCATCCCATAATAAGTTAAAACTAAAAAGAAAGAAAGTAAAAATGACACACATTGATCACATATGTAAATAGTAGAGAGAATATGATTACTCCGAACAACCTTTATGGATGAAAGTAATAAAAAAAATTCACAAGCAAGTTGATAGTATATAGGGACAGAATGTCGACTTGTCATATAGATTCTATTTACTGAAAAGTATAAAAAATCTTTAAGATGTATATCGAAATGAGGCTCACATTGATAAATATTTAGATACGTACCTATATGTATAACTATTCATTTATAAATAAGTCTGTTTGGATTATTAACTCCATGTACTAATCTTTACCCTATCTTAGGGAGGTTTACAGTTTGTATTTTAAATTGAAAGTGACTCAAGGAAATTTTAATCGATTATAAAACAAACGATTATACTTTTGTTTGTTAGTCCAAGTGAAACTGCACTCTCTTGTTGGATTTTACCTTATTCTTCCGGTTAAATAAGGACTTCACTCAAATAGCTGAAAATATTACCGGTATCAGTTTGAGGGGGTCCTTCAGGAAGCGACAAGATTAACTACATAAAAGAGTAGTATTTTTAGCCAAATGTCACCATTCTTAATAATTTTGTAATACATTAACTTTCTTTTCATACCTTTTTTTCATCCTATTAAATGAGACTTCTCTATTGAATATCCTACTAGTAAGGATTCATCAAAGTTACCTTCAGTTCTGTTGAAGTATTAACCGGATTACTCCCTTCCTGATAGGGTAAGATTTGTCTCATTATAATGTTATACAATCCAAAAATAAGGTTTAACTTAACTGTATGGTTAAAACGCTGAAATACTTCCACAAGCGAGAGTATTTCTCCGTGGATAAACAATAATACAAGAGTATAAGACATAAAACTATGTATTCTTATATATTTCTATAAAGGATGTGCTTCCCATAAATAATAGAGACGCGTCATCTTAAAGTTTGGCAGACATCTACTTTTGGTAAATTTTTGACCATAAAGGTCATATATGTTCAAAGACTTTCAACATTATGTCATTCACATTATTGTCACTAAGTCATGAACCTTAATTTTTTATCGTTGCGAACTTTATTATGAATTGATCAATTGTTATCGTCAGTTGTGGTTGTTTTTTAAAAAAGAAAATGTTAACAATAGCCTTTGTTTTATACTTTTTTTAAAGGGTGTAATTTTAAAAAAACTGTATTACCCCTCCTTCAGCACTCACCTTCTCGTATTTTGGTATATTTGTCTTTTGAATAGGGAGGAAAGTTTAATTTAAGAAAAAGGTATTAACTTGATATACCTACGGCTATAGTTATTAAAAACGTATCGCAGATTAAATAATAGATAAGATTACTTAATACCTCTCGTGGGTTCCTATGACGATTCAATAAATGTTAAACCATATGAAATTTTCCATTATGTCACATAATTATCCTGTCCATAAAAAATGAATACATAGAATTATTGATAACGTTTTTTTGTTTCTTATTATATATTATGTTAGGGCGTCCTTACGTTATTAGAATAGGTGAGTAATCTGATAAAAAATAAAACAAACTGAATTCACCAACATAGAAACTTCGTTAGTATAGCTCCGTAATATTATTTTTAAATTTAATTTGAATAGCTTTAGTGTTGAGAAAGTTATCTCTTCTTGCTCTTAAGCTAAATTTTAACCTTATTTTTTTATTCGTTTTGTCAAATAATGTTTTATTCACATATTAGAAAAAATCAATCTCATTTGATTTGTTGATTTGATGCTCATAATTTTGATAATAAAGAAAACCGAATAATAAAGGGAGGTAACTACAGTCCACTATTTTAATTTTCGTTGATCATTGACGACATCTGTTTCTTATATAATTGTCTTTTTTTTTTTGTTTAGTAATATTTATTAATATTTCAATCTGGTGCTGTCAATATGTCACATAAACTCTAGTATTGAAAAATAAAAAATAAAATTCATCAAAGACCCCCCATAAATTGTTTAACTATACTATTATTAACAGAATTACGTGTATTGTATTTTTTTGTTCAGACTATTAAAGTGAATAATAAATACAGCACAGAGATATTATCATCTGAATTAAAAAAAGATTGGTTGAAGATGTAACTTTCTTTAAAATATAATATTCAAAAATACTAAATATAGAGCATAAATATTCTATTTTGAACGTTGTTTTAGTTTATACGCCATCTCTTTTAACTTGTTTCATCTCATAAAACTGTACTAATTTTATTTTTAATAAAATTATTCTCGAGTGTAGGTACTACTTAAAACAAGAAAAAAGAAAATGACATGTTTCTTATAGTAAAGAATTAACTGTTAATTACAACCCCCCCAATGCGAGCTCCTTAAGTAGGGATTATTAATAAAATGCGTCTCCTACAATAGCATCATAGATAAAGTTATTTTAGTTTACGAACTTCATAATATTCTCAGATGCTCTTCACAGATATCTTGTGTGTAATTATCTGTTACAGCGCATATGGGTAATTCTTAAACAACATTTATCAAATCTACATTTTTGCTCTCTGTTTGAAATGATTTTTTTTTATTGGATCTTTCTCAGATCGATGTTGGAACTTTGTAAAAGATCAAGTTCGGAATTCTATAAGGACTAAAGGCCAGTCCTATGCAAATTATCAGATTTCACAGGGTAGGTTTTAGGCAACATTTAATTTCCTGAGTTTTGGTATCTACAAAGTAATATTTTGAATCTTACCGGGGTGCTGTGTCACCTCACTGATGAAATAGTAGCAATCTAAAATTTTTACTGTCAGAGTAGAATGGTCAAATGGCAACCTCTTACATATACTATTGAGTGTTAAGAATTGTACTCAATTAATTCATTTTCGATTTATCTTATTAGAAATTAAAGGTGAGATGTTAAAACTTCTGTTCGAACGTTACTGCTCCTATACGAGAATACCTCATTTAGTTGCACATAGAAAAATAAAAAAGACACAGTATCCAGTAAGGCAATATCTAAACTTGTGGCATTAATTATAGTAAAACATAATAGTTTCCATGTTATAAAAATATATATTCAAATTTTGTTATATGCTTTAGTTCTATGTCACAATGTATAAGTTACATAACAAATTTATGTCCCAAACCTATACTTTTGTAATTTTTCGCTCCTTCAAAAAATTTCAAATAAAATTATGAAAATATATAAATATAACATATTAAGCACGTGATAGTAAAAGAATAAAAATATAATAATAATAAAATATAAAAAGTCAAATTGTATACGGTTACCGAAACTCAGAAAGTAACAATTCAAAAATACTATTAAGCATGTAGCTGAGCAATCTGTGTCAGTGATTCTTTAAAACATTATAAGATATATGTTAACTATTAGTCCACGTTAATAAGTGAGGAAAGAGTAAAATGTTTTGGGGTTCCCAACTACTGAAGATATATTGTTCGTCACAGATTATAAAACTATTTTTGATTTACGATAAGGTATTTGTTTTAAGTTAAAACGGCAAAGAATTTTTGTAAATTTAAGTTGCGTAATCACCCTTTCTAAATATTTGACTGCTAATTGGACAGTACTTTTGACTGGGAAGGACATTGAGAGATATCCTTCGCTTTTCGTTTTGATTGCATGAATCTCATTGTAATTGAGCTGATAGCTACAACAAAATATACATTTTGGTACTTTAAAGAGTCCAATTGTTGATTTGAGCAACAAGTTGATATGTTATATACATGAAAATTGTTCGTAAAAATATCAATTTTCAATTTGAAGTTGCATACATAAATTTTTTAGTTTAAGTAACACGTACAATAGATATTAGTATGAGATAAAAATAAGTTCGTGAAAACCTCTGTGTATTGAATATTAATATTTATCCTGTTCTAGTTACTATATAAACAATAAATCAATGTAAAGACTCTATGACCAAAAAAACTACAGTTGTCGAAGACGGTCTTGTATGAATGGAAATAAAAACAAGATTTTATGGGGATATAGTTTGCATTGGCAAGAAAGTTAGAGTTTCATCACGAATTACTATGGTAACTTTTTTATGATTTAATTTATCTCATCCTAGTATAAAGTGGAAGGAAAAATTAAAATTTGTTCCGCGACCCTAAGTAAACCCGGGAGCTAACACTCTTTATAAATAAAAGATTACATGAAAGAATATTAAAGAGAAGTAGATAGCAACAAGGTTAAAGACTAGCAACAATGATAACAGGAGGGAATGAACAAGAATGTTATGGGATCGTTATAGATGCAGGTTCATCTGGGTCGAGACTGCATGTATTTAAATGGACTGATCCGGCTACAATTGATGTGACAAAACATGATCCACAAGAATTACATTCGGTACCAAAGATAGAACAGTCTAAAGAATGGACATTTAAATCAAATCCTGGGCTATCAAGTTTTGAGCATAAAACAAATAAGGCGTTCTCAGATCATATTAATCCATTATTGAAGGAAGCAGAGAAGATTATCCCCAATGACAAATTAAGTAGTACACCTGTATTTATTCAGGCAACTGCTGGTATGCGGTTACTACCTAAGAAGAACAGAGATGAAATCCTGGAGGATCTTTGCACGAAAATTAAGAAATCTACGAGATTTAAGATGGACAATTGTGAGACCCAAATTCAAATCATTGATGGGGAGACTGAGGGTATATATGGTTGGCTTGGTTTAAACTATTTACTGGGCAACTTTAATAACTACAATGGTTACGATAACAGCCATTTTACAATGGGTTTTATGGATATGGGAGGTGCATCTGCTCAGATTGCATTTGTTCCAAGTGATAAAGAAGAAATTATCAAATATAAACATGAAATCCCAACTGTCTATCTCCGGAGTCTGAATGGAGACGTCCAAGAATGGGATGTATTTGTTAGTACATGGTTAGGATTTGGAGCTAATCAGGCAAGAAAGAGATATTTGGCCCAACTAATCAATGCATTGCCAGAAAATACTAACAATTATGACGACGACGACTTTACTACGCGTTCAATATCAGATCCGTGTATGCCAAATGGAAGTAAGACTGAATTTGAATTTAAGGATACGAAGTTTAAAGTCGTTGGGTTAGGTAATTTCGAACAATGTTCAAAATCTATATATCCGTTATTACTGAAGAATATACCATGTCCAGAAGAACGTTGTCTATTCAATGGGGTCCATATTCCCAAGATTAATTTTCTAAAAGATAAGTTTGTGGGGATATCAGAATTTTGGTACACCCCCAATGATGTTTTTAACCTTGGAGGTGAGTACAGCTTTAGTAAATTTAGTGCAAAGGTCGAAGAGTTTTGCAATACCGACTGGGAAACCATTAAACATAACAACGAGGATGGGAAATATAATTTAATGCCAGAAAAATTTCTACAGGATGCATGTTTTAAAAGCAACTGGATTATAAACATTTTACATGAGGGTTTCGAACTTCCACAGGAGGATCATAGTAGACTAGATACATCTAAGGGTATATATGATTATCCTATGTTTCAAAGTTTAGACAAAGTTGTAGAAACAGACTTATCTTGGACTTTGGGTAGAATTCTACTATACGCGTGTGGTATGGTGCCTGCCGTTGAGAGCAATTTGAAAGTAGGTATTGCTCCAAGTGCAAGAAGTGCAAAGGATGATAACAAAGTATTTATTCCAGGTCTTATCGGTGATGGGTCTAAAGTAGGTAATACTTCTCCCGGGTTCCTTAAGTTTCTACTAATATTGATCTTAATAGGACTTATAGTATACACCATCATAGGAAGAAAACTTTCTCATTTCCCGTTCAGCTACTCTTCAGTTAGCCAAATAGGGGCTCATATAAGATACAAACTTTCAGAACTCAAATCAAAATATGAAACCTTTCGTACTTCAAGTTCAATTTCTGATTTAGAAGCTGGTGAATTAGGGAGAAGTAGGTTTAGGGAAGCGAAAGAACCATCATTCATGTTGAAAAGTAAAAGCATGTTTAACCTTAATACAAACAAGCAGAGCTCTGTTATTTCATATGAAGATGGGGAAGATACCGTTGGAAGACCATTATCACAAGGTCTCCAGTCATCCCAATCTTCAGCTAATATGAGACCTGCATTTTCAATGGCTGATTTCTCAAAATTCCAAAACCAATAGTTGGTGAGGTAGCTACAAATTACAATTACATTTACTGTTACTTTATTAACATGATACACACTAATTATATATATAACTTTGATTTTATATGTAGGGTGGAACCGATACTCTAGTATTAATATCAGTACTAATATAGATTTCTTATGAATATATATATACATATATCTTTCGCCGTGTAAGAAATATCATGAAATCTATTTAATAGAAATTTTTTTTCAGGTTAGACGGGTAACAGTTGTTCAAGCGAAAATTTTCAGAGTACGGAAAAAAAAAATTTAGAATTGTCGGATTGCGATGAGATGAGCATTGCAATAATAATAAATCAATGAGTTATTGGGAATCTATAACATTAACTATATAAAGAATTCACTCCACTTTTGTTTGTTCTGCACCTTCTGACCATCAAACAAAACTATCCAGCTATCACCAGTTTCTAAAGTAATTTCATAATGAGAGTTAGAAAGCGTACATCAAAGAGAACTTCTACTCGTATGAGAGAAGGAATCAAAAAGAAGGCCACAGCTCACAGAAGAAAAGAAAGAAAGTTTGCAAAGACCGATGTTACCTGGAAATCTAAACATAAGAAGGACCCTGGTATTCCAGCAAGTTTCCCATACAAGCATAAAATTTTAGAAGAAATCGAGGCTAAGAAACAAAGAGATCTTGAAGAAAGAAGGCTTGCCAGAGAAGAGAAGCAAAGAGCAAGAGAACAAGCTCTTGCTCTGGGCGAAGAAGTCATGGATGAAGATGATATGGATGAAGGCGATGGAGAGTCTGGATTAGCTGCATTAGCCGACTTTGCTCAACAAGCTGCTGCCGATTTTGATGGCACTTCTGAAGGTACCGGTAATACAAACGACCAAGTCCAGTATGAAAGCAGAGATCTTGATATCAACTTTTATGATGATGAAGATGAAGGCGATTCCGAATTAGAACAATCCAGAAAAGCATATGACAAGATATTTAAGACAGTCGTTGATGCTTCAGATGTCATCCTATATGTTCTAGATGCTAGGGATCCAGAAGGGACAAGATCAAGAAAGATTGAGCAAGCAGTCCTACAAAGTCAAGGTAAGCGTCTAATACTTATTTTAAACAAGGTAGATTTGGTTCCACCACATGTTTTAGAACAATGGTTGAATGTACTAAAGTCTAGTTTCCCAACAATTCCAATCAGAGCTGCTCCAGGTGCCACGAATTCAACCTCTTTCAACAAGAAATTAACACAATCCGTAACAGCCAACGCTCTATTGGAGGCCCTAAAGACATATTCTAACAACTCCAATCTGAAGAGATCAATTGTTGTAGGTGTAATCGGTTACCCAAATGTAGGTAAATCTTCTATTATAAATGCTATTACTTCTCGTCGTGGGGGCCCATCGAAGGTTTGCCCAACAGGTAACCAACCTGGTGTTACCACCGCCTTGAGGGAAATCAAAATCGATAGTAAATTGAAGATTCTTGATTCCCCTGGTATTTGTTTCCCTGGTGAGACCAAAGCTAAATCAAAGGTCGAACAAGAAGCAGAGTTAGCACTTTTAAGTGCTCTTCCACCAAAATTTATATTGGATCCATATCCAGCTATCTTAATGTTGGTCAAGAGATTGTCGAAGTCTGACGAAATGACTGAGAGCTTTAAGAAATTGTACGACATCCCACCTATTCCTGCTAATGATGCGGACACCTTCACCAAACATTTCTTAATTCATATCGCACGTAAGAGAGGTAGACTAGGAAAGGGTGGTATCCCAAACTTGGCTAGCGCAGGGTTATCAGTATTAAACGACTGGAGGGACGGTAAGATTCTCGGTTGGGTTCTACCAAATGCCTCAAAGGAAACAGCAGATGCTTCGCAATCGGCCGTGTCCAGCAGTATCAATACCGGTACCAAGAATGAACCCTCCAAAACTGAACAAACCACCATCGTTTCCGAGTGGTCTAAAGAATTTGATTTGGATGGCCTATTTGGATCTTTGGATGCTGCAATCGGTGCAGCCAACGACCAGGATGCTGACATGGCCTGATTGAAACAGGTTGATACAATCATATAGGGTTTTATATTCTACCAATACATAAAATGTACATTAAGAAAATAATATAAATAATTTAAATATAACCGCATCCTTTTTCCATTTTAATACAAGTGCATACAGTTTAAGCTCATCTCACGCATTATTTTCTGGGTGTTTTTTTTTTTTCAAATTACATACATTGAGGAAATACATAATAAAAGGAATCCACAGTTTATAACTAGGATAGAGTAGCAAGGGTACAATTTGAAGAGGGAAGCTACTGATATAGACGTATTATAACTTCTGGAAGATAATGTTATGGAGAAGTATCATATTGGTGATAGATTGCAGATAGGTGATGATATTTGTACTGTTAGATATATTGGCAGGATCAATGTGTGGCAAAATGAGCTGGCATTTGGTGTTGAGTGGGATGACCCAAAAAGAGGGAAACATTCAGGTACTTTAAATGGACATAAGTATTTTGAAACAGTTAAACAGAATACTGGGTCTTTTATTAAGCTATCCAAAGTGGAAAGAGCAGTACGTAGGGGATTTATTGAAGCTGTTCGTGATATATATGGAACACCAACAGATGTCGATTACTCGCTTCGAATAAACTCTAAGAATATCGAATACGTAGGATTCGATGTATTGAATAGTAGAAATAAAGAGATCAACTCCTTGGAAACTATTTCCTTAGAAAGGAAGTCAATATTCTGTCTGACCACTCAAAAAGATGATATTCCCACTATGTCAAATCATTTTAAAAATTTGAAAAACCTAAATATATCCAATAATCTTATTTCTGAATTTGGAAATGTTTTACAGTTGTTAGAAATTATGCCAAATCTGTCAACATTGAACATAAGTGGGAATAGATTTATACCCTATGAGACGAAACCTTATGAGATGAAAACATTTGACAATGTGAGGCACCTTTCGTTATCATATTGTGAGATATCTATCGTATGTCTTAAGTGTATTCTTGAATACTTTCCATCCTTGGAGTCTCTCGATTTAGGAGGTAACGACTTGTCAGAATTGATAAGCGTAACTTTGCCACTGCCAAAATACCTGAAACACTTATCACTTTCCAATGCATGTTTGGAGGAACTACCAGTAGGGCTGAATAGTTGGAAATTAGATTATTTGAACCTGTCACACAATGCCATAAAATCTGTGGTGTCTGGTCTTGATGAAGAAGATAGTCGAGAATTCTCGTTAACACAACTGGATTTATCCCACAATGAAATCAACAAATGGGAGTCTATTGATGAAATAAATGAAACTTTTCTGAAACTGAAATCGCTCCGAATTAATAACAATCCTGTCTTATCAAGGAATATCTCAGAAGTCAATCAATTAGAAACTGACAAACAGATGTTTTTAAATGTGCTAGCTAGGTTTAATAACCTGGATATCCTGGATGGCTCCCACTTGACTGAAGAGATAAAGGAAGAAGCGGAGTTGTATTTATTATCTGTCATTCTTTCAAATACTGTGAGATTAACGAAAGATAAATCCAGATGGTCGTATTTTAGAGATAAATATGGGATATCTGAGATGTCAGATAGGAATTTACCACAAGAATATATGGAAAATAGTTTATTAGTTGATCTGGAGGTTTTGAAGTTGCATGCACATTACAATTATAAAAATATGCATTTTAGAATTGATCTTCTACCCAATAGTACAGTTCGTTACATGAAAAGTATCATTAGTAGACATATAGATGTACCTATTCTCCAAATCAAAGTATTATATGAACCTACGAATGAAGCTGAAACTATGGCGGAAATCACACGTAACTTTTCGCTGATCAGTGATTTAGGTTTAACAAGCGGCTCTAACATCTATGTTATGCACAAATAAGTAATATTCTATTATAGTAGATTTTTATAGAAAATTATAGAAAATTAATAATATATTATCTATTCGATGGAGAAGTTCCATAAGGGATCACCTAAATGGTGAATCAATTCAACACCATGGCCCTTATTAATGGACTTGATATCTTCGGTGCTCATCAAAAGACGACCAATGGCCAATGCGCTGTCCTTGTTCTCAGCATTAATAATAACAACACTATCCTTTTCAAAGCCGGGGGCATCTGGTAGTTTGGCACCTGGAGATGTTAGACCCGGGCACATAATATTTGCACCTGAAAGAACAAATTTAATAGCACCTCTATCTACTTGAACTGTTGGGTAAGCTTCTGGGAATTTATGGACAAGCTTTAAACTTGGAATTAATTCATCAAATTGTTGAAAGAACAGTACTTCACCGTTCACGGCATATAGCTGAATCTTATCCTCACATTTGATTACCTCTACTTGACTCTTTTTTGGGATCAGTTCATCGATAACCGGTTCCAATTGAGGGTATTGGTTGACTAACTTTGTCTTAAGAGTTCTTTGGATAGAGGACTTCACGTTAGAACGTGAATGTATATCGTCTCTCGTAAATCTGTAAAATGTAATGTGGTTTGTGTGTTAGTATACATTAGCCTCGAACAAATCAGTGTAAAGAAGGTGTGAATAATAGAATTTATTATTCCCTGATAAATCTACATACTTTTTAAACATGACCAAATGATTTTATGTTTTGTCAATTTCTTCTCCAACTGGTTATTGAATGTCTGTCTTCTCTCTATACTTTCCTTTCTCTTCCTAACTACTTATACTGCTTCCAACTTTTTCAATGAAGCTTTATTTTCCAAAAAATTTTAAACGCTGAATTGTATGTGCTTCGGTGCAGGGTTTATGTCAAGGCGAATGATAGAGATAAGTTGACTTACTATACAATATGAAGTTCACCTTAATAAATAAGCTCCCTGTGTCATCGAGGATTTATGGTTAGTTTATATATACGTAATTCATAATTTTATGTGAATTTTACTATTTAATTTTCTATAGAAATTTCCATATGTGGATATTTGATAGTTAATGTAAACAAACATTTACGACGTTTCTTTGAATAATTCAAATGCTGTAATAATATCATTCTTTGTAAACTTGACGTGTGTACCTTTATAATACTTATCAATTATCGTGTATAACCGCAGGTACAGAGATACAGTTTGGCCTTGCAAGCACGACCACAACTTGTCACAAAGATTGTCTCGTAAGATATCGGGTTGTCCTGAGGAGAAATGTTTCAATAACCTTTTATGAAGTTTAGTAGCCAGCACACTGATCTCTTTAGAATTATAAGATGTCAAAATATTTTGTAGGTTACTTTTACTATATGCACCCCACATTGCCGGGCTTGTTGTTTGGCTTGGACTGGTCTCTACGACGTGCGTTGCACCGTTGACAAACGACGTTAATTTTGGAATTGCTTCTTGTAGTAAAAAGTTTGCATATATTTCCTTCTCTACATCAAAAATTTTCTTGCTCTCTTGGATTGGTTGATCGAAAGTTCCTTTTAATGGTCCATTTAACATAGTTAGGAGTTCTATTAGCCAATTTGCATTCTGTAGAAGCGTAATGGAGTGCGCCAATTGGTCTGTTGAAAGGGCACTTTTCTGTTTTCCTGATACAACATTCTCATCCACTTGGTCAGAAAGGAATCTCACAATGGAGACGCATAATGAGTTAAATGACTCAGTCACCATTTTAGGTACCTCATATTTAGCGATATCATTTGCACTGATCTTATTTTGGGTATATATTATAGAATCATGAGTATTCTTGATAAAAATTGGAAGACCAAGTACCGTTGGAAACACCGATTTAGTTGTTGTATCTGTTGCAATTCTTTCTACATACAGCAGCTCGTCTTCCATAAATCCAGACCATAACTGTTTCAGCTGTGTGACAATCCTCGTAAATGTGTCACTTAGAAATTCCTGGTCTGTAGATTCCAGATATTCTAATTTTTGTTCTAGTATTAGCATAATTGATGGAGCTATTGATTGAGTGGTTTTCATAGTTTCCACAAAATATGAAATTAGTTGTGTTACAACAGGATTAAAAACCCTTGAAACTAACTGGGATTTTATCAGTGCCGATTCTCTATCGGAATCCATTCTTTTAACTTTGTCTAAATCGATAATTCTTGAGGATGGATCTTTAAATTTATCGATAAAATCAACATAAGATTCATTGGAGGAAATATGGAAAAAGTTATCAATAAAAGTTTGGTAAACGATACATTGATGCTCAATTAGGTTCAGTATATCGATTATACCTGATAAGGTATCAGCATAGAGGGTGTCGTCAGATGTAATTTTTCTGGTACCCTTGAATGATTTCCATTGCTCTAGTAGTTTATCCTCGCCAGGTTGGTTTGCAATACCTTGTAAGGTATTTTTGTTATTTGCATATTGATTCTGTTGTTTTTGTATAATCTTATCCCACATTTCAGTATATGCTGATTGAACATTTTCATTCCATTGTTCTATGATCGTTTTGTATGAATCATTAGAAATTTCTTTACAAAATATGATCAAGCTTGAAAAGGTGAGTAAACGTTGTAGAATACTAACTAACTGATCCTTAGTAGTCCCGTTACTTTTAATATATGCAAACATGGTCCCCATTTCTCCAACCACCCTCTCTAAAAATAGTTCAGTGACCTTTTCGTAATATTGACGTCTTTTTTTCAAAGCTTCCATATCCTTTAAACTGTATTCATCATCTGTGGATTGGCCTCTGATGGCCCTAACAGCTTTCGATAGAGAACCTAATTGAACTTCCATCCACGGTAACGTTTTTTCCCTAATAGGGCACTTTAATAGTTCCTTTAACGTATCCTCATCTAGAGATACGGTGTTTAATAGGTCTGATAAAGTATTCCATAATAGTTTTTTATTAGCACTCTCAATTTGCAAACCATTTTGTCTGCTTTCAACAAAATCGATATCATCTGCGAATGTGTTCATCTCCATCAGATACAGTGCAAAAGTTGGATTCATTCTGTCACATTCCATATCTACATTATCCTCGTAAACTTTTAGATCCGGTCCAACATCTTCGAGCGCTAATATATTTGTATTAAACTTGTGCTCGATTTCAGCTAGTTGTAAGTCAATACGTTCCAATAGTCTACTTGCATCATCTTCTGGGCTCCAATTTATATCAGTCAATGTTTCAAGAAGAGCCTCATCATTAATTTCTACCAGCCCTGTACTGGTGTTTTCTCGTTCTGCAGATAGTTCTTCGTTATCATTCATCTGTGGTAATACTTTTTGGCCTTCTTCTTGAATGGTAGCCACTTCGTGATAGACGTGGGCTGCTTGTGGTTCCATGTGTTGACTATAGCGGATTTCATCACCATTTTCGAACGACAAGTCACCTGTTTCGTTGAGTGGTTCCTCATTGAGGGATGCATTAAGATCATCATCATTAGATATATTTTGTCCTCCGGTACCTTCATTATTTGCAGGGGCATTGTCGTACTTCCTTTGGTTTAAATCAAGCGCCTCTTTTTGTGAGATTTGGCTATCTGGGTTAGTAATTTCTTGTTGAGTAGTGTACTTTGTTTGAGGCTCTTCACTACCCTTCTTATTTAGGTTGTTGAAGCTTATAGGTTCCATGTCTTCGTAATCTTCATCCAATGATTTCACATTAGCCATTCGTTTACTTTGTTCAAGGGAGTTTGTATTATCTCCGTCAGCCATACTATTTCTATTAATATTAGATGGGGAATATAGGTCTACCGTACTTTGCGGCCTCTCTTGATACACGTTTCTTTGAGGTGATCTTGAAATAGGTCTGTTTCTCGATCTTGGATTGGGTTGTGATTCGGCAGCTACATAGTCATCAGCTTCCTTACTTAAATGAACTGTAGCAACTTTTGAATTTGAACCAATAATACGTGTAGGAGAAGGAGATAATCTATCTGGAACGTCACCGTATTTGAGGTCCGGAGCTGCTTTTATTGGTGATTGAGAACTATACGGATCATGTCTTGGTGTTTGGAAGTCATCGGAATCAGCATGTGAACTCATTTGTTCGTCATAAAAGGTATTGCTTAATCTATTTAGGGTAGCTGATGTAGTGTATGGAGCTTTTGTCAAGCTATTTCGTGACGGGCTTTTTGAAACATTCTCTATCTCAGACTTACGTTGAAAGTTTACTGTCTCAGGTACGTTGTCATATTGTTGTTGTTCTTGTTGTTGCAAATTCTGTCTTTGTGCTTCTTGATCACGTAATTTTTGTCTTTGAAGTTCTTGATCATGAACTTGTTTCTGTTGCGATTCTTGATCCCTTTGTTTTTGAATCAATATATCGTTACTTGAACTATGGGATGTTTTTTCTTGTATGTTCATACTTGTTTGTTGTGATTCAAATGCATTGCTATTTTCTTGGAATGTACCAATAGAAGGTGAGGTTGGTTGAGAATATGATTCTCTCGTGATAACTGCTCTTGAGTAACTACGTTCGTCCAAGTAAAACATTGATAAATCCCAATTGATCAACTCTGGAATTCGGCCGTCATAGACTTGCATATATATTTTAACTAGGGATTTGATGAAAACGGTTCTTTCCTTGGCGCTATTTGTTTCCCAATAATATTTCTTCCCCATGGTCATTAAAAACCCCTCAGGAATTGTCAGATCGCGTTCAATCTTTAGTAGTTCCTTTAGATCCCATGTTCTACCTATCTGAAATGACCCATCTGAATTCTCACGAGCTTTATGTAACTGGATTGCACTCTGATTATTTGCTTTGGCACTTAGAATTAAAACCCTTTTTTTCTTATTTTCTAATTTTGAATCTGCTGCAGGTCTCGAAGATGGATACTTAGCATCTTCAATAATTCTAACATGTGTTATATAATTATTTGGTGGTGAATTGGTCTTATGATCCGGTTTAGAAAAACAATAGTTGATGATACCTCGTCTATCTCTATCGTATTGTTCTGCTAAGAAATTAGAATTTTGGGAAGTATTTGATGATCTGGATGTAGTTCTTTTGTGTGTTTGATTCGATCCTGATATTGGTGGGTGGCTAGCCCCTATGCTTGCTTGTGTACTAGGTGATCGTATATGACCACTGCCACCGGAAAAAGTTCTTGAGTGTTGACCACCAGCTAATCTTTCATCTGTAGATGTTTGTCTACTGTGAGACTTCTTGAAAGGCGATGTAGCACGTTTCATCATTATACAACCTACTGCAAATTCGGTAATGGGAAATGTTTATTGTTTTATCCCTCTAAGTTTTTGGTTAGTTGTCTCTCCTGTCTCTCAGCAACAACAAAGCAAAAGGAAGTGGAAAGCAATTTCAACTAATCGATACGAATAGTACTTTTTTTATTGTGCTAATTATATTCACCCAATTGAAGGTTTGCTTAAACAAAGATAACAAATTGTTCTTTTCAAATTATTGTACGCCTGCTTTCTTCTTTTAAAGTCTCCTAGGGTAACAGTTGACTTTATTGTAGTAATGAAATTCAAGTTATCTTTGTTTTTGTCTAGGTCCTAAGTTTCGGCTTTCCTCGTACAATTTGATCTCGCGACTTCAAGAAAAAAAAAATTTATAACAACTTTAGAGAAAATTATGGAAACTTGAATTATAATTGAACAACCATCGAATAAGTCTTCATTAGAAAGCTATTATTTTATTTTCTAATTGTCTTATATAACTGTTTCTGTTATTGTTTATTTTTATTCTCCGTCAGATTACGAAGTGTCTTAGTGCATACAGATATATATATATATACGTTTCCCAAGCAAAAATGTCCATGGATTTCAACTCCCTAGCCCAACAATTCACTGAATTCTACTACAACCAATTTGACTCCGACAGAACTCAATTAGGTAATCTTTATAGAGATGAATCTATGTTAACTTTCGAAACTAACCAATTGCAAGGTGCTAAGAACATTGTTGAAAAGTTGGTTTCTTTACCTTTCCAAAAAGTTACTCATAGAATTACCACTTTAGATGCTCAACCAGCTTCTCAAAACGGTGATGTTTTGGTTATGATTACTGGTGACCTTTTGATTGATGATGAAGCAAACCCACAGCGTTTCTCTCAGGTATTCCATTTGATACCAGAAGGTAACTCTTACTACGTCTTTAACGATATTTTCCGTTTGAATTATTCTGCTTAATTAATGTGAGAAATTGTTTTCTCCTATATAAACTAATGCAATTGTCGAACACAGGGGAAATACATATGCACCTATATTTATCTATATGATATCTCCATATTTTTTCGATACTAGCTACATCTTCTCTCCCCTAATAAGTTGTTTAATTATATCTTTATTATTATTATTATTATTATTATGTAAAGCGAAAAGAATATGTACACTTAAATATATAAATCAATATACAAGCTATTATAATAAAGAAAGAATGTAAAGCTAAAAAGTAATCTAATCCTTAAATTTTTCCAATAAAGCCCTATGTTTTCTTTTGGAAGCTTCAGCTGGCTCCCCTTTTAGAATATCTTCTGCAACTAAGGCATCAACTTTAATTGAACTCTTGATGTAAGTAATTAGGCGATCCAAATCTACGGTTGCGTGTGGAATACGAGTCACACCGTGTACATCACATACAATATAGTCCCCATCATCAATATTCATTGCAATCTTACGCTTACCGCACGATTTGCTCACTAGCTGACCCGAACTATCAATAGGAATAGTATCTGAACTTGTCGCAATTGAAAGAGTTGTATTGATAGCTACAGGTTTAACTACACCTTTAGATGCAGCAGCTCCCAAACCATAACTGAATACGGGATATTTTAAATCTGTAAATTCTCCGATATCACGAACTCTACCAAAAACTATAGTACCATTAACGCCTTGTATTTGTGCTCTTCTGGCCATTAATCCTCCAAAAATTGCATTGTTAACGTATGTGTATGGTGCAACTGAAGTTTGTAACTCTGGTGTGTAGGCCATTACTAAAACTGAATTTGAAGGAAGTTCATCAATATAATTGATACTTGGTCTCTCATCTGAGGCATGAGCAAATAAAACTGTAAAGGCCTTCCCAGCTATTGAACCTGTCTTCTCTTGGCCAGACCTTTGACATAAGTTAGGAAAATAGCCACCATCTTTGATACCATACAAATTTTGAAGACCATCAGAAATGTCGCATGTCGAAAACTCCGAAAGAGTCTTCAATTGATCATCAGTCATGATTCCGGATTACAGATATATCTATATATGTAAGTTTGTATTTGTTTCTGTTAGATAATGTAAAATGGTCACTAACTTTTTAATATTTGTCATCTGCTTTTATTTCTCTGTAAAACCCGGTTGATCCGAGGATTACTCTAAGGCGCTTTTCTAATCTGCAAGGCACAAAACGATAGAACTATCTTTCAAATGAAGCTTGAGTTATATAATAATTTAATATATATTTAAAATACAGATACATAATAATACTTATGTTTTACTATGGTAATGGAGGTGGAGGTGGAATACTGGAAATTGGCATTGGACCACCCTCATCGCCAGAATCGACAGAGTCGGGAATAGATAAGACATCGTCATTATCGACCTCATTATCGACTTCGTTATAACTTGGTTCACCCACAATCTGAGGAGCCATTGGGACATCTGAGATTTGAACGGTGGCTTGTGGAATTGGCGGAGCTACTGGAACCACGGTGCTTTGTTCCTGCATTTGAGGAATTGGTGGAGCTAATGGAACCACGGTGCTTTGTTCCTGCATTTGAGGAATTGGTGGAGCTAATGGGACCGCTGAGCCTTGTTCTTGCATTTGAGGAATTGGTGGAGCAAGTGGCACAGCTGGTACAGATTCCTGTATTTGAGGGATTGGCGGAGCAAGTGGCACAGCTGGTACAGATTCCTGCATTTGAGGTGGTGGTGGGGCAAGTGGGACCGGTGCGCTTTGTTCTGGAACTGGTACGTTAGATGTCACAATTGGAATAGAAGATGTAACTTGTACGTTTTCTATTTGTGGTTTCCCTTCAGGTTCGTCATCAGACCAACCATCACTATCTTTATCCTCGTCAAATCCTCTCTGGCTTTTTCTTTGCAGCTCTGCAGCTCTGGCATCGAAGGAAGAACTGGTAGAAGTTGAGTCTTGTTTAAAAAATGGATTAGGTTTGGAGACTGGTTCATTGATTGGAGCAGGTAGAGCTGTGGTCGCATTCACATTTTGCTGCGTATATGAAGATGTTGTTTGTGACGGTAATTGAGATTTTGCCTGAGTGGAAATATTGTTCAAGTTAATTGTTTTTGTCACGACAGGTTCTTCCTCGTCGGAACTAGCCTCAGCTTCTTCAATTTGCTTACGAAGTTCAGCAAGTCTTTTTTCTTTATCAGCTTTCTTCTTTAACTTTAGATTTTCAAGCTTTTCCCTTAATTTCCTCTCTTCTTCATCCTCATCCTCATCAGCAATTCCGTTATTACTGTTGTGGTTCACTTGTGGTTCTTGACCATAGTTATTATTTAAGGATTGTTCTACCCTTGGGGATTCAACAGGTTTCTCTTCGACCTCGAATGGAGTCTTTATAGATTCAGAGGTATTACTTCTGGATCTATCGCCACGTTTGTTAATACCAAACTTGGCTAATCTTTCCTTCATCCTCTTTTGAGCTTGTTCCTTCAAATATGCGGACCTATCATTTAAACTTTGGGGTTCAGATTTAGTAGTACTAGTGCTGGTAGATTGAGCGTTGCTTGCTTGATCTAGTAGGTTGCCTCTATTTAAGTCTCTGATAAAGTTACGAACTTCCTTCTCTAATCCACTACCAAATTCCCATTTCTCAAATTCCTCACCATCATCATAGATATTTTTTCCTGTAAAGGTAGATTTTAGAGAGGACGAAATATCAGAAATTGATGATCTAATATCCTTGATAATTTCTTGGTTCTTGATGCTTTCTTTTCTAATGTTACCTAGTTCTTCTGCATTCTCTTTTGAGTTGTCATCATCTTCTGCATTATCATTTGGCTTACCGGTCAAAGCAGCCATTCTGGCTTTCAGTAACGCTCTACTCTTGGCTTTCTTTTTATCATTTTCGGTAATTTCACCGTTTGGACCTGTACCTTCAATAGCTGTTCCGGCTCTTAGGTTTACTAGTTCAATCTTAGCGTCAGTAATCTTGTTATTGACTTCCGCAATTTCAGAAAACAATTGTGGGACGGTATTCACAATTGTTTCAAATCTTTTCTGTAAGTCGTGAGACACTTGAGTGTTACCAGTAATTGGTGGCAATTGTAAACTCTCTAACTCATATCTAATCTCTGTAATACGCTTCAAATCTTCAGCTAATGTGGAGGTTTCGATTGCTGGTTGTGTTGATTTGGCAGGTGCAAGCTCTGTCTCATTCACAGCAGGTGGACTAGGGGTAGTTGAAGTAATATCTGTAGCCGAAATATCAGGGTACTTTTGAGAAGCTTCTGCAACAGATGGGGATCCCTTGCTATCAACTGTAGGCGATAAATCGGTGGATGCCGTAGCAGTCGTAGAGAAGTTCTTTCTGCGGTTTCTAAATGTTGGAAGGCTATTTTCATTGTCATCATTTTTGTAACCTAACCCGTTAATTTTGGAACCAGAACTATTTAACCCATTATCACTACTTTTTAGTTGAGTCTTCAGGTTATCTAATATCCTATTACTGGATGGAACCAAACTGGCTGGCAATCTGCTTGGAATTGGTTGGTTGTTCAGTTTTCTATACACCAAGTGCATTCCTAAAGCAAATTCTTGTTTGTTTAATTGACCTGAGTTGTTAGTGTCACACAAATTCCAAATATGTTCCAAGTCACTCCTGTTTAAACCTGATTTTCTAAAGATTTCAACTGCTGTTGGGGAATCGATCAAACCTGTGTTGTTGTTATCATAAGTTTCGAAAATTTTGTAGAACAAAGATTTCTCTTCTGGAGAAATAGTATCGTTATCCTCTTGTTGTTGGTTCATTTGAGTAGTCAAAGTTCTTGTGAAGTTAGATTGTGCGTAAATCTCGTTATTACCGAACCCAGTTTTCTGGGCTACCAATGGAACAGTTGGAGTAAAATTCGAAGGTGGTAAATAGCCTGTAGCCTGTGGTTGTAGACCCATTGGTGGTTGGTTTTGTTGTTGAAAGCCAGTAACTTGGTTGGTTAGGCCACCTTGGCCGAATGTTAAGGTTGGCATACCCATAGGACCAGTTTGTTGAGCTGCAAGTTGTTGTGGTTGTGGTTGTGGCACAAATCCACCAGTTATTTGAGCTTGAATAGGAGCACCTCCCATACCACCACCTGTAACTTGATTTTGTAATGGAGCGTTAAAAGTATTTTGGGGCATCATAGTGTTTGTTTGCATACCACCTGTAACTTGCGGCATTAAACCTCCTGTTAATTGAGGTGGAAGACCGAAACTTGTTTGTGGTATAAACCCTGTAGATTGTGGCATTAGACCTCCAGTTGGCTGAGCTGGCATACCAAAACTGGTTTGAGGAATCATACCAGTTGTTTGCATTGGAATAGCCCCAGACATCAATTCATCAAATGGCGTCTTTGAAGTAGATGTAGTAGTATTAGAAGCAATACTTAGATTAATGGCATCAATGAAACTATTAACTTCATTTTTGGTTTTAGAGTCCAGTTCATATGGGATTTGATCACCTTGTAATACATCGTTAACTAAATGCATAGCCAGGGCAAACTCAGGAAACAACAACTCACCAGCTTTACTTGTGTCACAAAGGGTCCAAATCTTAGCCAATTGAGATGGAGCTAAACCTGACTTCATCAAGATAGATCTACAACCCTTACCTGTGATGGTATTGGATCCTGGTTGAACAGAAGCTCTAAACAAAGTCTCAAACTTTGCTTGATCCTTTGCGGTAATAAAAGACAATCTGATGGCAGGAATCTTAATGTCATTGTTTAAGCCATTATTGGCAAAAGAGTTTACAAACCCGGTTGCTGTTGGCTTCAATGGTTCTAATGGCATTTGATACTGTTGAGCATAGAAACCTGTTTGTTGAGGTTGCAAAGGCTGTAATTGGGCAGAATTCTGATTTTGCAGTGGTTGCATTGGTTGAACCTGAGAAGGAATAGTTGGTGTAACACCTTGAGCTGGATTTGGGAAATATCCAGTGCCTTGACTCTGTAACGATTGCATTCCAGTCTGCTGGTTAATACCCGGAGTAGCCACAGCAGAAGTTGAGTTATTGTAGTAGCCTGTCCCCTGTTGTTGAATTGGTTGCATTGCACTTAGAGTTTGAGTTTGCTGGATAGGTTGAGATTGGTAATTGTTTACACCCATGCCGGTGTTCTGCAAATTCGAGGTGGGAGCTGGATTGTTTGATTGGTAGTAGGAAGTTGTTGGTTGCGATTGCATTGAAGTTGAGTTCATGCCTAAATTGCCCATTGAATTTTGTTGAGGCTGTGTCAAGTTTCCTGAATTACCATATGGTTGATTCACACCTTGTTGCAAACTTGGATTATAACCAGTACTTTGAGTTCCCATACCCATATAATTTGAGGCATTCATCTGTACCTGTGGTTGTGGCTGTTGTTGCTGTTGTTGCTGTTGTTGTTGCATAGGTTGTTGCATTGCCTGACCTTGCTGGTAGTAGTTATTCCCCTGAGGGAACGCATTACCCTGGTTCTGATTCTGATAAGGGTTATACATCTCCTTAACAAAGTCGTCAATGATAGGGTTGTTATCGTGAATCAGGAAGATAGACCCTTTATATTAACTATATATTTGAATTTCATAATTCATAAATTATATATATATAACCATAAAAAATAATATTTAGTTTATTTCTCTTTTGTTTTTTCCTCTCTCGGTCTAAGAAAGGGGCCCGTTTTGGTGTCTCCTATTGAAAGCAGACGAAAATTCATATAACGACAAAATAAAAGAGGTGGTAAACTAAGTGTTTGACATTAAATGTCACATCTTTCATGTAATAGCTATAGAAACGACATGATTTTTGTTGTTAACAAAGCTGAGGAAGTGTCCTGGGTTGTGTTTACATGGTAATAACTGAAATTAGCACTTTTTTTTCTCTTGTTTAAAGTAACTGCATGTCAAGTTAGAAATATACTTTGAATATTCAACAAAATATAAACAATAAGTAGGTTTTTAATTAAATTTTAGTGATAATATTAAAATAGTATATATTTCATTTAAGTTATGTTACATTTTTTAACAAAATTTTTCATACTAAATTATTGTTTATGAAATTTGTTTACTTGGACCTCTCTATTTGGGAGAACATATATAGAACTAAACATTAAAAATTTTCAAGAGCTACCATTTTTTCTTCAAAAATAAAATATTTATTACCTGGTTATTTGTATAACTATTATTTGAAATTGCTGAGATGAATATTCCAAGAATATATAGTATAAGATATTCGAATGAGCATAATAATTAATGGTTAGGAACATTAATATTAACACTAATTAAATAACACATAGAATATTGTATGCAATTATTGTAATTAAATAGGCTTATACGACGGTACTTGAATAAGAGGTTCATGAATGTGAAGGTTAACAACTAAGTCTCTCTAAATTTGTAACATATAAAGACAGAGGTTTGAAATACGTAATCAGTAAACAAAGAATTCTTTCCGTAATATATTAAGAAGAATTATCTGTATAATATCTGTATAATAAAAATGAATGAAAATAAAAATATAGTCAATGTTCAACTAGATACAAACGAGGAATTCTATCAGAAATAAATAAAATAGGAACCAGACCAATAATTTTTTTAGTTTGTTAAATGGTATAAATTAGGAGCCTTTATTATTATCAGAGAACTGTTAAATGAAAAATTAGTGATAACAATACTTATATTATATCTTCCCAGCTCTTGAACAATGAACCAACTTCAAAACAATAATAAACATATATTAGTTTGTTTTACTCATAGTTGAAGAAAGAATAAAACACCTTAAATTAGGAATTGCTTTGCACAAAGTGGAACCGAATCGAATCTAATGTGTTAAATTTAATATTCAATCCCTCCGATACACGTATATTACAAGAACCCTTATTAATGTTTGGGAAGTTATGAATGTGGCGATATATTTAGATTTAACTAAACCTTTTATATAAACCTAATATACTTGAATTAAATTTATATATTCGTTCTATTTTTAATCATAATAAATTGAAATCGGTAAAACTCCTGTGGTTTTAAAACAAAAAATGTTTAAAATATCTACTGAAAGACTATTTTAATAGGAATCCAAATAAAATATTTCAATTTTTTTACTTGAATACCAAGATTTTATTACAATTAAGTGTCAGATCACTTTCCAAAGTTCTAACAAAAAAACAGGATAAGGTCACTAAAAACACTTCTTTAGATTTAATAGCGTTTTAAGCATATTATATTAATTCTACTATATTCATAAATATAAGTTTACAACACTAAACTGTTATATTCATTGATTAATAAACAAAATATTAATTGATACAAAAATCTTAAAGATAAAACTTTTATAACTTTATATATATAAATACTTATCCCAAAGTTATTAATTAACTGGGCGTGTGGCGTAGTTGGTAGCGCGCTCCCTTAGCATGGGAGAGGTCTTGGGTTCGATTCCCAACTCGTCCAATTTTATTTTTTGGCGGTCTGGTTGAGAATGTATGGTGGCTATTTGAATAATATTTATCATTATTATTTTTTATATGAGTCGTATAAGGAGCAACATAAACTTAAAAATATTAAACAAGAATTATAATACTAAATTTTATGTGTTATCAACTTAATTGCTATTATTAATTATGAAATTAATTCTAATTCTAATAATAATATCATAAATTGACTTTAATAATAGTATAACATCTGTACCAATTTTAAATGATATTTCACATAGTAATTATAGTGTGTAAAATATCTTAAGAACATCAGTTCGCAATCAAAAATCTTTTCCAATATGAATAGAAACATTAAAAATCAAAAAGATTCAATAAATAGCAAGTATGATCATTTCAAAATTTTAATAACGAATAAACGATTAAGAATTTAAAATTAACATATTTATTTAATTTTCTGAAGGCTAATAATAACAATAGTAAAAGACACCAGCAAAATTAGCCTCTTTTTTTTATTATTTTATTTTTATATATCTGAAAAATTAAATATATGTAGATTGGCGGCTAAAATACGAAACAAATATTGAAGAGAAAGAAAGAATGTAATGTTTTAAAAAGTTACATCAAGTTATAAAACAGAGAGTACCAACGACATACATATTTTGAATTAACAAAACAAGAAACAAGATATAAACGAACACAAACAAACAAACATTGTTAACTAAATTAAGGTATTAAATGACCTTATTTAGGTATTTCTCTATCAACTAACAAACAATATGAATTGTTAAGTAAAGGAACTAAAAAACAAAACTGTCAAAACCAAAATTTTATCTTCTTTTCTCTTACAGGAACCAAAAGGAATAATAAAAATCAACAGTGCCTTGCATTACATAATGTAACAGCTAATTTCGTCTTGCATTCTTTTAATTTAAGTATCGTTTAATTTCTTATCATCTCATCGAATTAACACTTGAAAAAACACATCATTCTTCGTACTGTTTATAATTCGTCGTTTAAAACAATTCTAAAATATTATCCGTATGCCCAAATACAATTGGAACGCATTATGGTGAGATTGCTTAAATTAAAAGAAATTATTTAATTTAGTTACTTATCTTTCTTAGGGATTAATGTTTTTAAGATACCCCGAATTGGAACTTTATTAATAAATTTGATTTCTTAATTGGGGAATAATGATACTAATAAATTATTTAAAAATACAAGTTCTAGAATATGCATTGATTAAAAGGAAACAAACAAACAGAAAGATAGGAATAAAGAAGGCAATTGTAATATCCATTTTAGTAAAAAAACTTTTTTTTTACCAAATAATTTCTTTCTATTTTTTTTTTGTTTTTGTTGGAGAAATTATCAGATCTGACATAATTAATAACAGATTCTTTTTGGAATTGTTGGCGGGGAAAATCACATAAATAAAATCTTAATTCCACAGAAAGTGCAGAAGTGAAGAAAAAATAATAAGCATGTTTATTTTATTTCATAACTTTCCCGAGCCAGACTCGGAATAATATACTGAAACGCGATGAAATATAGCTGCATATTTTATTTCACTAAGAAACAAACGTATAAGTTTTATAGACTGCTCACTTATCAATAATACATTCCCCGAAATTAATTATTTCAGAAACACACACACACACACACACAGTAAAATAATAAATGGGGCCAAAAGAACTTTCACTCTTGTTGAGTTTCAAAAGAATAACCGCACCCAAACTTGAAATATTTTTTGTATTTCCATACGAGGAGGGAAGGAATGGTCTGTTTTTTAATGATAAGCAAAAAACTACCGTAGAGATAAATATATAATTTTTCTTTCTTTCTCTTCCGATGTCCCAAAAAAAATGAAATATATATTTTTTTTATTGAAAAATGTGCATGATCTGCTACGGACTTTTTCTTGCCTTTTAAAGCTTATATACATCGTATATCTTCCTTCTGCGTTCAGATATCAACGAAAACAGATACATTTACTAATTGTGGCTCTTCTTTCCCCCCACATACCTTTCTGAGACGTTCCTCTCTTTTTTTAATAAAAAAATACCACTAAAAGAAATAATTTATTACTGTGAAAATCTAAACGACAGAAAGAGAACGAGTAGCTCATTTTTATTTTCTCAATTTACAGGCACAACTAAATTACTTAGTAAATCACGTACAAATAACTTCTTTCCTTGACGCACACATATACTTCCTCACAATTCGTCGTAGCCAACTATATTTAATTCGAACTTCTTCTCTTTCTCGAATTGAGAAACCAAAAAGAAAAAAGACAAAAATACTACCAAACGACGCTCTTTCGCCCCTCCCCAAATAAACAAAACAATTTTTTTTTCATGCAATGGGACCGCGTATAATTCCAACTACTACGAAGATTTTACTGAATCTAATAGAAACGCGCTGTTCCAAATTAACAATATTATTCTTCTTATTATTATTATTATTAGCTACACTTTCCTTTAGAACTGCCAAAGATAAACAAAGAAAGAATCGTTCCTAGACTATTATTATTACTATTTTATTGTGCTTTTTGTCTCATGTAAACAATACAATTACACAAATAGCCAAGAAAAGAAGTTTGTAACAAACAAATGTTAGTATTATTATTTTGGGTCGTACCTCTCTCTTCCGTGGGTTTCTGCAGGCTAAGTTTAGTAAATAAAATTTTTCTTTTTCCTTTCTTTTATTGTACTATTTTTCCCTGTAAGTTCTTAATATTTTGATTACTTCTTTCTAAAAGAAGAACATAATTTTTCAAAATAAACATAATTACACACCCTGTAAATATTTTCTCAGTGAAAGTCAAAGAGAGAAAGAAAAGGAAAGTAAAAAAATATTACTAAAAGTCAGATAACTAAAAAATGTTTTTTTTGACTTTTCTTTATCCTCGAAAAACCATATATAAAGGAACCAATTATTCTTTTTTATCTATTTCAAAATTTATTATCTCTTTCAATCTCTTTTACTATTCATCTTTATATTCAATTTATAAATAATCGTCATCGAACAAATCATTCATTCGCTTCAACCAAATATAATTAATACAATGTACGCCAAGACTGCCCTTTTCCTAGCCGCTGCCGCTCTAGCTAACGCTCAAACCGCTTCTCAATTAGCTGAACTAAACGTTATCTTAGATGATGTTAAGAACAACTTGAGTGACTACATGGGTTTGGTTACCGCTGGTACCATCTCTCTAGCTGATCTACCAGCTGGTGTTCTAGACATCGGTATGGCTCTAGCTTCCGCCACTGACGACTCTTACACTACTCTATACTCTGAAGTCGACTTCGATGCTATTGCTCCATTCTTAACTGCTCTACCATGGTACTCTTCCAGACTAGAAGCTGAACTAGCCACCATCACCGGTGTTGCTTCTTCTTCCGCTGCTGCCACTTCTTCCGCTGCTGCCACCTCTTCCTCTGCCGCTGCTTCTTCTTCTGCTGCTGCTTCCTCTTCTGCCGCTGCTTCCTCTTCTGCCGCTGCTTCTTCCTCTGCCGCTGCTTCCTCTTCCGCCGCTGCTTCTTCTTCTGCTGCTGCCACCACCTCTTCTGCTAAGGCTTCCACCACTGCTGCTTCCACCACCAAGGGTTCCGCTGCTGCCATCTCTCAAATCACTGACGGTCAAATCCAAGCTACTGCTTCCGTTACTGCTCAAACCGCTAACGGTGCTGCCAAGGCTGTTGCTGGTCTAGGTGCCGGTGCTCTAGCCGCTGCTGCTCTATTGTTATAAGAAGTTAAATCTTTTTATTTTTAAAAAATATTAATTCTTTTTTATTAAATTTTTAGTTCTATAAAATATAAAACATTCAACTTTTTTCATTTCAATAAATACTTATAACGAGCCCTTAAAAACAATTTTAAATGACCCATTTATAAATAAAATTGAAGAAAGGTGTCAAAACTTTAAGTGGTTTTGACTCCCCTTTTTTAATTCTTTACTCTATGTATATAAAATAAAGATATAAAATATATATAGTTTTATTAATACCAAATTTACATTTTCTTTACACTTTTTTAATGTTTTCAATATATGTATATATTTATGTATATTTATAGGAATTGAATTGAATTGAGTTTCTCTTTAAGTATATACTATTTTATATTATTTTATTTCATTATATTAATCCTTTTTCTTTGATTTTTCACGCTCTTGTTGTTCTTGTTTTTCTTTTTCAATATCATCAACATATTTACCAATTGCATCATTATCTAATGTAATAATTTCAGAATTTGGTTTCACTATAGTAATTTCAATATTTTTCGCACCTGTCTGTACAACTTCTAATAATGACCTAATTGTTAATTTAACACAATCTTCTGAACTTTCAGGTGGTGTTTCAGTATCATAATTTTTTTCTAAAAATTCTCTAACAGTTTTTGAATTTCTACCAATTGTTTGTGCAGTCCAACTGGAATATATACCACTAGGTTCAGTTTGATATAATCTTGGTGTATTATCCTTTGGATCAAATCCTGCAATTAATGTTGAAATACCAAATGGTCTAACACCACCTGATTGAGTATATTTTTGTTGAACACCCGCAATATAACGTGTTAAATATTCAACTGTAACAGGATCTTCTAATGTCATTCTATGACTTTGAGCCTCTATACGCGCTTTTTCAATTAAAATACGTGAATCTGCATTTAACCCAGAAAATGATAAAACAATATGTGAATCAATTTTTGAAATTTTTGATGGTGTAATACGTGGATCTTGTAACTTCAATGTTGAACGTCTTTCACAACCTAACACAACACAATCAGTACCTTTAACACCAACTGCACACGTACCTCTCTTAACAGCTTCAAGAGCATATTCAACTTGAAAGATATGACCATCTGGTGAAAAAATAGATAATGCTCTATCGTAGCCACTCATTATTAATTTTTTCTTTTATTTAATTTTTTCTTTTGTAATAAACAATTGAGTATCGTATAGATAAGCGTATTTACCCTTTTTAACAAATCAATTACAAAAACTTTTTTCAATTATTACTTCTTAATTATTTATTATATCCTTATAGCTCTTATATCCTAATTATATATTTGAGGGTGGCAAAATGTAGGCCCTTCGCTTCACTTTCTCGCCTTTTTTTTTAGTTCGAAAGCGAAGCAAAAAATGTACTGGGGGTTACCCGGATATATACTTCGGCGGTTAGTCGGGTAACCTCCTTCTTCTATATTAGTGTGTGTGTGTGTGTTCATTGTGCTAATTCAGGTAATAACGCTGTGATTATGCATCTATACCATTGGCTTATAACAACTCAAAGTGTCTTTGAAAACCTGAATGCATTTCATTTATGCTCAAATTATATAATATGAGAATTATTTCATGTTGAACTCGAACTGTTCTATAAAGTTATGATTTAATCGATTATCAAGAATGAAATACATATGATATGTAATACAGTATTTTAGTCCCAGTACCATATGTATACCTAAACTACTTTCCTCTATCTTACTTTTGTCCTCTTCATCTCCCTCTCTCTTTACTGTGCATATACGAACATATTTCAAGAGAATATCGGAAAGCGATTTCAATCCCTCTGTTAACAAATTAACTTTTTACAATGCATACATAATATATAGAAAGAGAAAAGACATATAAAAAGGATCACAAAGAAATGGATCGTGAAAGTGAAATGAGCGAAGGGATGGACGACAACTTTAGTGAAATACAATTGCAATCCTTAAAATTTGCAATGAATAGTAATAACACAACTGATATTGTACCGGACAGGAATTCCGATAATGAATCTGTGGAAGAAGAATCCGCTCTATCACACACAGATACAACATTTGATTTATCGCATATTACAAGAGTATTAGTGTCGTCATCAGTGAATTTACTGTTACCTTTTATTAATGGTATGATGCTAGGCTTTGGTGAATTAGTAGCTCATGAACTTTGTTGGAGGTATAATTGGTTAGATCGTAGGAATGTAGTGGCATTCAAGATATATCCAGAGTCCCGTAAATATGCCGGTCTCACGAACAAGAACAACCTCTCCAACGTCTTATAACATTTTACCATTCAATCAGTAACTTCTATTCTAAATAACTAACTAACTAGATAACTATATATATATTATATCAAATAAACCTTTAAAGGTGCTCCGTGCATAGTGATACCAACCGATTTCTACCCTATCCGATACAGCGGAAACGGCCGCAATTAAAATAAATTTAGCTGCCCTTTTTATGGACAAAGCAATAATATTTCTCTCTCTTTCAGCTTTTTTTTTTTATTTTATTAAATAATATTAAGTCAGTTCTATTTGAAAAGTACAATATACGGTAAGTGATATAGCTAGATAAGAAGGTAAAATATTAAAGGAAGAGTTTTAAAGTATTTACGTTGTGTGAATAAAGTATTACATAAAAACTTATAATTATACTCAACCAGAATTACACCAATAGCGGTTTCTTTGGTATTAGGATCTGTTCTAAATAAGTTAAAAATCAAATGAGTGCTGCTTCAAAGATGACTATGGTCTATAGGCCGTCTTCCCGTGTATCATCCATGCTGTTAATGAATTATAACGTTATTGGTAAATGTTCTCGTGTGCAACAACCGGTAATGTCCTTTAATAGATATTCAAAAATTGGAATGTATCATTATTATTCAACCGAATCAATCGATAAATCTAAATCCAAAATTATTAAGAAAACAAAGGCTAAAGAACCTTTAATGACTAGAATTAAACATGAAGTTAATCATTATGTTAACGGTACAAAATTATTAGGTTATGAAATTAAAATTTCAACAAAATTATTAGTTAAATTAGTACAAGGTTATGAATTATCAAGACGTGAATCAAATCAATTAAGAAGAACAATGGGTGATGTATTTCGTTTAGTACCATTCTCTGCATTTGTTGTAATTCCATTTGCTGAATTATTGTTACCAATTGCATTAAAAATTTTCCCAAATCTATTACCATCAACTTATGAATCAGGTAGTCAAAAGGAACAAAAACGTCATAAATTAATTGAAATTAGACAGAAGACATCAAATTTAATTCATGATACATTAGAAGAGAGTCAGTTAGTTGCTTATAATTCTATTGATTCAACTGAAAATAAACGTGTATTTTATGATTTCTTTAAAAAAATTTATGATAATGATTCAAAAGAAATTTATTTCACTCATGATGAAATTAAGACAGTTGCTCGTTTATTTAAGAATGATACCGTATTAGATAATTTATCAAGACCCCAATTAATGGCAATGGCTAAATTTATGTCTTTGAGACCATTTGGTAGTGATAATATCTTAAGATATCAAATTCGTTATCAATTGAAAAATATTATTAATGATGATAAAGTAATTGATTATGAAGGAATTTCAAGTTTAACTCAAGAAGAACTATATCAAGCATGTGTATCTCGTGGGTTAAAAGCTTATGGTGTTCCATCAGAAGAATTAAAAGATAGTTTACGTATTTGGTTAGATTTAAGACTTAGAGAAAAAATTCCAAGTGTATTAATGGTTCTAAGTTCAACTTTTACATTTGGTGGATTAGGTGATGGTAAACTTGTTGAAGGTTCACATTTAAGAGTTAAAAAATCCATTGAAAATGAAAAAATTAAGGATTCAAAATATGAAAATCTTTTAGATTTATATTATGATGGTATCTTACATGTCTTAAGTTCAATTCCTGATCCTGTATATAATGTTGCCAAATTAGATGTTGTTGAAGCAAAGAATATTGAACAACCTGAATTGAAACTTGCTGAACAAATGAAGAAAATTGAACAAGAAAAAATTAATGAAAGGAAAGAGACTCCAATTCAAAAGAAGACTAAGAAAGTTCCTGTGGTTCCAAAACTTTCAGAAACCAAGAAAGTTCTTATCCCTGAGACCAATTCAAACTCTAAAGCTGAACCTGAAAAGGAAGAGAAGAAGAAAAAACCAAGTCCTGATACTAATGAGTTGAAATTACAAGTGTTGAGAGAACAAGAAGAATTAATTAAACAAGAAGCAGAAGATGCTAAGAAGAGAGCCACAAAGGAAGAACCTGTTGCGGATAATATCTCCTTAGATAAAGACGATACACCAACAGTACCACCTGTCCCATTAGATCAAGCTGCTAAGAATGCCATCACCAAGAAATAAGAAAAATAATAATAATGAAGGTTTCCTCTTTTTTTTGTTAATATCACACAAACACACACTACAAACAACCATATTATACTTATTATATACCAACTCAGATATTCTTACATAAAATACACACCCTGCCAAGCCAAAATACATATATACATACCCACATACCCTCTCTTGTCTTATTGGCCCAACCTCATCTTCTCTGGTTCCACATTCCAAGAGAACAATGAATAAAATCCTTTGTCTCTGTCACCATCTCATCCCATCTCTTCATAGAGCACTCCTCCCATTGAGTCTCTTGCTCGGGTATCTCGGTCTTTACCCACCCACTCAGCAGCGCCCACTGACAGCCAACGAAAAAAAACACCTAAAAATTTCACACTCAGCGCGACACAGAGAGAGAGAGAGAAAGAGACAGACTGACGTGATGAAGGAGAGAGGCATAGCATGGCATGATGGCCGCGTTGTGTGTGTGTCAGCTACTATACTATACACTGTGCGGTACTTTCCAAAGCTTCGATAGATTACTAATCTAATTGGGTCTGGGTGCATAATACATAATGATCGCTACTACCACTAAGAACATCGTAATATATATGTGTGTAAAACTATAAAGTAACACTTTTTTCTTTCTTTAAATCAGGTATTGTTATTATATAGGAAAAAACGTTTTGCAAGTGGATATCGATTGTTGATATTCACTTTTACATACAAATTAAAATCGATTATTATTATTATCATTACTATTAGTGAATCAACGGACAAAACAAAAATTCTTTCCACGATGACGACTTCAAATATAAGGAGTATGATGAGTCCATTACCAAGTATTTCAGTTAAGGAACAAATGGTAGAATCTCCAAGTAATAAACAACTACCTACAACTAGTTCGATTCATATCTCTAAGAACTGGGTATTACCAGAAAGATTAAAACCAGGTAGAAAACCTGTATTAAGATCAGGTGTGTCAAAACCCATTACTAATGAGACTACAAATAATAAACATTCTAGTAATATAAGATTAGAATTAGCTAGAAGTTTATTAGGTACACCTACTAATGTAACCTCGATGGAACCCAATAGTGAACAGGCACTACAAATAAAACAGGATATTACTAATATTAATAATATTAGTAGTAGAAGCGGTAGAAGCGGTAGAAGCGGTAGAAGCGGTAGTAGTAGTAGCAGCAGCAGCAGCGGTAGTGGTGCTATAGATGATACTTCGATAGAGGACAATAATACAATTAATACTGGTAAAGGTAATGATTCTGCCGCAAGAAGAAGAAAACAGAATAGAGATGCTCAAAGAGCCTATAGGGAAAGGAAAGCAAATAGGATTCATATATTAGAAGATACCGTAGATAATTTACAAACTGATGTCGAAATATGGCAAATGAAATGTGATACTTTAACTAAAGAAAAAAATAATGCAAAGATGGCTTTAGAAAATGCTTTAAAAGAAAATGAAGATTTATTAAGACAAATTCAACTTTTGAAAAATGAAGTCTTAATTAAATCATCTAATGAAAATGGTGATAAAAATTTAATTTCATCAAATAAAATTGAAAATAATTCATTAAATGAAATGATTCAAAATTTTACTCCAATGAAAGCAATTCCATTAATTAAGAAAAAATTAAATAATAATGATTCAAAGTCAACTTGTAATGGGAATGGTACGGGCAATTGTTGTGGTAAAAAAAATCAAAAATCAAAAGATAAATTACCAGATCTTAAAGTTTGGACACCTGGTTCTTGTGATAGGTGTAAAGCTGATCCTAATAATAAAGCTTTTTGTAAATCAATCTTTAAAGACAATATTAATCCTTCATCTAATTTACCTGAATCAATTGTGAAATTACAAGATCAAAAAAATATTAATGCCGATAATGGTTTAATACAATTACCTTTATCTCCATCATCAATGTCTCAAGAAAATAATACCAATAAACCTTGTAATGAAAATCAAAATAAAAGATGTTGCGGGAATTGTTCTCAAAATAAAAAAGAATATATTCCAATTACTGATACATATCAAAGAATTAGAAAACATATGACTTCACAACAGGATAATCATTGTATTTCAAAATTGAAAAATGAATCAAATAGAAATTCCACTTTAATTAATGTTTTACAAAATATTGCAACAGATTTAGAGGTTAATGGTAGAGAGATTGAAGTTAGTAGTATTGAGAAAGCTTTAGATAATTTAAAACAATGATAAATAATTTTATATAAAACTTTAATCAATAATACTTAAAATAAAAAAAAAGACCAATTAAAGCAAAAAATAAATGTTTTCTGAAATTTACCTTAAATTATGTCAGATTATAATGACTGAATAACATGGGGTCAAAAATTGTTAAAAAAATGCTTTCACTCGGAGTTGAACCGAGGATCTCCACATTACTAGTGTGGCGCCTTACCAACTTGGCCATAAAAGCTAATTTTCTTGAAAAATGAACCTTAATTTTTATAATAAATAGGAATTAAAATTTGGAAATTAAAATATTTTTAAACCACTCGTTTTGTTGATTAAAAGCATATTCAACAGTTTTACTGGGTATTAGACACATCTAAAGTATATAGAATAATAAGTAAATGTTTATAAATGGCGGTGATGCGTTTCGGAAGTAGATAGGACCCATGGTATACATTTTGTTCACTAAATATGGTCCCTACAGGATTGTTATTAGTGTGTTGGCATATCAATAAATACTGTCATGGCAATTACTGACCTCATTAAAGAATAAAATCTGAGAGTCATTAGGGACTGAAAAATAACTTCATTCACTTCAAAATACTTCAAGATATTTGGAAAGGTTGAAATTGCTACGGTCTACGGAGCCGTTTTTTAACCTATAACAATATTGTTAAAATTCTTATTTAAGTGATTATCGAAAAGCCTCCTTGGTTTTATATTTATTTACATTGAATATTGTTACAGATGATTTATTTACGAATTCCACATGGTCTTTATGGCATCCTCATTGATCGATTCTTCTGCAAGTGCTCCCTTTTCACCATATGCTCTCAAGACTTTCTTGAACTGGTTGTTTCTCTCATTAGCTTCATTTCCAGATTTTGAAAACTTGATTCGTTTTTTCTGATCCTTCAACACAGACTGATTGTCACTTATTACCTCGGATTGATGTTTTAAGGCCTCTAACTTAATATTACAATATTCCAAGTATAATCTACAAATAGTTCTGGAATCTTTTATGGGCGTCCACCATGAGTTGACTTTCCAGTTCTCGACATCCTCTGAATTCATAAAATTAGGTGTTTGAAAAGTATGGGTCTTCGAGTAATAAGAATTTTGTCTTTTGTTATCTTCTAAAATCAACTTTTTGCCGTTTGGTATGTTTCCTGATTTCGATATTTCACTGTTGGTTTGTTTATGAAAGACTCTAAGTTGAATACCTACCATATTTTCCACAAATTTAGGATTATGAACTTCTTTTTCTAGTCGTGAAGAATATTCAGCCATTACCCTTTGAATGTCGTCTTGAGAACTCTTAGGGTTGATAACCGATTCATCGTGATAATCTGATGGTAACGGAATTGCAATAATATTAAGAACAGGGTAGTTAATTATTTCATTATTCGATAGACGAACCTTCTTACTTTCTGTTTGCATCATTATCTTACATTTTTCCCAATTCGTAGGTCCTAATTTCTTATCTAATTCACCTTCCAAATATTTTAAAGCATTCTTCAACATGACAAATGAAGTCCCAAATTCAGATTCAGCTATACTGTTTGCAATCTCTCGACCTTGATACAGATGATTCACGATATAATCCCTCTGGCCTACATCATTTATTATATCGTCATTTCTCTGGTTCAACAGGTTTAAAAACTTGTGACTATATTTTGAATGAATAATATAGTCTAATTCTTCCTGTGGTAAATATTGGAAACCGAAAAGTTTTGATATGTTATGATACGCAACGAAAATACCATCCATTTTACCAATTCTACTTTGTAGAGAATATTTTAAAAGTGTAGAACGAATTAATTCATAAAATTCACGCTCAAAAGATTCATATTGACCATGTATCCTATCTAATCTATAACCTGTTACATTATTATTTTTCTCAACATATGGTAAGTCATGTCTAATGGCAGATACTGCTCTTGTTTTCAAATCAAATACCCCTGTACCGGGAAGGGATGGATCATATGCGTCTAATTGAGATCTTACAATAAAATCATTTATCTTTGAATAATGATAAAAATCGTCTTGTAGTTTTGGTGACTTTGAGTCCACGGTCAGGAAATTTTCTAAAGAATGACCTAACAGGGAAAGAACCATTTCTTTGTCAAACGTTTTGTCTGAATCAATCGACCTAATTTTGTTATTCATTTTACGCAAGATTACAGTTGCAGGAAATTTGGCTCCTCTTGAGAAATTACAGCGACGATGATCGAATCTATCTGATATAGGTGTATCCTCAATATTTAGTCCTCTGAAGTTCGATAATAAGAAATGGAAATGTGAAAGAATGGCTGTCATCGAACTAGATGACGATATGTACCTCTTTCTAAGTTTTTTAGCCACAGCCATTAAACTCTTGTCCCGATGAGGAGTTATAAAGAGAGGTGCATTTTCCTTATTATTTGTTGGGTCCTTTTGATTTCCAGTAGTATATATTTTCTTTTCCAAAAATTCTGGTGTTATCTTTTCTAATTTTGGGTCAAATAAGTAAACATTTGATCGTGGATCCTTCAATTGGTGTAACGTCATTGGTTGATAAAGAACTCTATGCAAGTCTCCTGTCAATTGAGGTGGATGCAATCCTTCCATATCTGACTTTTTAATAATATCATTTAAAATAACTGTCTCTTGCTTAATACCATATGTATCAAACAGTACGTTAAATGAATTCTTCGAGATACTATCGGTTATTATCGCTTTATATGCCTCTTTATTCATGCGATCACTGTTGTAATCCAAGGATGTGCGATTACGCTTTCTTAGCCTAAGTTCCTTTGGTTTTATCCTTCCCTGTATCTTTGAACCACTTCGAACCCTGGCATCTGTAATCCTTTTTTGGTTGCCATCGAGATGAGGTGGTAATGTGACAACTTCTCCATCCTTTAGTATTATTTTGATGGGAGCATTTGTTGATTTGTGTTTATTGAGAGAACAACAGTTACTAAAAAACCTACCTCTATATGCCGATATTAAACTTTTTGTAGTAACTACCCTTAACATATCAAATGCAGGAGCTATTCAGATTTGTTTCTCGACCTTTTTGTATGCCTAATAATAGTCATAATCTTTATTATAGAAAAGTCTTTAGCTATGTACATAAAGTTCATAATTTTTCAAAAATAATAATACCCATTGCGACCAACTTCCCACAAAGAAACAAAAACAAACATTTCAAAACACATATCGATATAACCAACCGCTAATCTTCGATTTTCTGATAGAATTTTCTTTTATCTTATACTTTATTTATGCATAAATAAATATATAAATATATATATGTTTGTAATTTTTTTTGGGGGTGTTGATATTCAAGGTGTAATACTCTATAAATTGGTACTATTTCTTTTGAATAAATGGCAATATGAATAAAATAATCATATTGAGATCTCTAATAGACAGATCTATCTATGACCATTCCATTTTGAAATAGCGTAGTATATCTATTTTCATTTTTTTTTTAATGTTTTTGTTATTTTGCTTTTCTTTTACTTGAAATCAGCCACCTATATATTTTTGATCATCATTGTCATTATCATTACTGGAGGTCACAGGAATAGGTTTCCCATCAACTTCACTTATCCTGAGATTTTCTACATATTTTTCCAAAAGTTTCCAATTTTCTTTTCTTTCATGTTTACGTTTTTCAGTTTCTTTAACACTAGATAAGTATAAAGCATTGCAATTTTCATACAATACAGGATTTGTCTCAAGGAATATCTTTAAAGCTTTGAATGCCATTGCATGAATTGCTTTATTCCAAGAACCTGAATTTATCGCTTGTTCAACCAATAAATATGGATCGTTTAGATCTCCATTTGGATCAACCATATCAGATGGTGATAATGATGTATCTAATTCTAATTGAGCTGTCAATTCATATAATGCTGGGAAAATAATTGGTAAGATTACTTCTGCATTTTCAATACAAAGATTTAAGAAATATTCATTATTCCAGTAACTTAAAACTTTTTCAGCGACTTGAAAATGTGATGATGAGATACATTTCGCTAGTTGAACGAATAATGGAACCTCAACTTTAATAAATTCTAATGGTTCAATAACTTCAAATATATCTTCTATTTCATTTAAAAACATAATTTCTTTTGTAGAGTTAATCTTTGGCCAATAACGTAATAAACCCATTACAACTTCTTCTGTTAATAATGGTTCTTTTTCTAAGAATTGAACTATACAATAAGCAAGTTGTGGATGATATAATGACAAACAACGTACTTTATGTAATGGAATAAGTACTCTTACAAGGAATACTTTATGTTCTTCCTTTAATGGTAATGCAAACCCATTGATAATTGAACCAAGAATTTCTAATAATTCGGCAACACCATTAAATCTTTCAGTTTCATAAATAAATTGTAAAAAAATATTATTAATGGATCTTCTAATAAAACTTCTTAAAGAAAGAAATTTACCATAAATTCTATGCAAAGTAGTCTTTAAACAATCACGTTCTCTAATATCTTCACTATCAAATAATTCTAATAATGATAAGATAAAACCTTGATCGATATATTGTTTAGCTATTTGATGATTAAAATCTGGTGATTCAACAAATCTTAAAAACAATTCATAAACTAATTGCATATGAGGCCATGCCAATTCATTTACAGGTTCATCTTCATCAGGGTCATAGATATCACCAATTGGGTTTACCGGTGGTGGAATAGGCCTAAATAAGTTTACTTTAAACATTGTCACCATATGTAAATACATGTCATTAGTATAGGTAAATCTATTTGTTACAATAAATTCTATCAATTCTTGTAATGTGAATCTTTTAATTTCTTTACCTTGGATATCAAAACTTGGATCATTAAAATCAAACATGATATTACATTGATCTAATTTAGCTATAAACAAAGGAATTTTTTCTTCTGGAGCTACTTCATCAAATGATGGTAATTTTGAAATTTGTGTATATCTTGATGGTTCGAATCTTGATGATGAATGACGTTGTGGAGTTCTAATTAAATCTACGTCTGCATCCGAGACAAATTTTGCTGGAGTTGGTAGTTTCTCAAATGAATGGGAAGATCTTGGAATATCAATACTTGGAGATGAAGGTGATCCGCCTTGAGAGATATTGTTAGATGGTGGAGATGAATTTGCTCCTCCCCCTCCTATTGCTATGGCAGTAGTTGCGCTCGTAGCAGCAGCAGCAGTAGCAGCACCAATAAATGTAGGATGAGCTGCTGTTGTGGGTGTAACTACTTGTTGTTCGGAACCAATATCCTTAGCATTATTTGTCGTTGTTACAGTGACACTTGGATTAGAATTTGAAGTACTTGATTTTTTCTTATTGGAAGAAGAAGAAACTTTCCTTGAATTTTTTTGTTTTGAACCATCTGTAGATGAAGTTTGTTTCGAAGATGTATGATGTTTATGAGACGATGAGTTTGAATTTGTTACTGATTGCTTTTGAGAATCTGTTGTCGTTGTTGTTGATGATGTAATGGAACCACTTGAATTATTGCTGCCATTATTTTTAATTGAAGAACTTGCTGATTTTTTACTTGAATCTGAAGTCGGTGTAGTTGAACCATTTGTTGACGAACTACCACTAACCGATCTTTTCTTTTCTTTTTCTTTCTCTTTTTCTTTCTCTTTCTTCTTCGAAGAACTTGAACTTGATGTCTTCTTAATCAATTTCTGTTTAAAACCACGCATCATCTTGAGATTCCAGGGATAGAACTTAAAGACAGTTGAGAGGGTATTTATGAGAAAATGGTAAATATATTGATAACTTCAAAGGATTGAGAAAAAACACACCGGTATGTATCACTTATCTATCAAATCAAACGAGACCAACTATATATACATATATATGTAATTGAAGTCTTTGTCTGTAAAATATATTATTATTTGTTGTTGTCCCTTTTTCTTCTCCCAAAATAATTTCGCCAAAAAAAAACAAAACAAAAATAGTGTGTGAAACGGTCATAAACAACGACAGATACGCAACGAGGTAAAGAAGAAGAAAGTGTTGTCCCCTCGAGAGGGAGAGAGAGAGAGAGAGAGAAGGAGAGAATGTATATAGCTATATAAGAATACGTATGGGGATGGTATCAGTTTGTTGGCAGATAGACCATTAGATAACCCGTGTGGCCTTCGCCGTGTGAATCCAATTGACCCAAGGAGTTGACTTCTCCGATCCCATATTGGAAAGTGTTATAATTTACGAACCCAAAATGTGCATAAACGTCTCTTGCGTGCTCACTAATTGCCTCCAGGACCAATGCACAGTTTTCAGTGTTTGCTTTATCAATGTATAGTTCAAACATTGCTCTGACGGTTCCCTTCATGTGAGATTCCGGGTCTTTCCCGATCATGAACAAATAATAATATTTCATTCCCTTTGGGATGACCGTCTCTTTAACTTTTAAAGAATTATCAAAGAAGATCTTGTTGAAGGACTCATCTGAAGTTCTATTCATGGGGACAGATAAGGATGGCGTGGTCCAAATTGCAATGGTTGTATAATTTCCACTTTGCATAATTTGAGCACCATGATCATAATAGTGTTTTAAAAAATTGTAAGTTAGAGTATCGATTGCCTCTGAATTATTTATACCTAAACTTAACGGTTTATCTTGTAGTTTACAAGCAAGGTACCAATAGCTTGGTTCTCCACGAAATGCATTTTGTAAAGCAGCACAACTTTTATCGAAATCTCCAATCTGACAGACGTCCATCTTCTAAAACAAAAAAATCAATTGACTTGAACTTGTCTCGTTGTTGTAGTAGTAGAAAATGTATATCTATATATATATATATATATATATATATATATATATATCGATCTATCTATTTATCTTATCTTATTTATATGAAATTAGATAAAAACCGGCCGATTGGAACTCGTTCGCAGTGATGACTATTCCCTGCAAAAAAAAAACCAGAACACAATACCATTAAATTAATCCTTTGGTAAATAAATCATTAGATAACCTGTGTGGCCTTCACCGTGTGGGTCCAATTGACCCAACGAGTTAACTTCTCCGACACCGTAATGGAAAGTATTGTAGTTAACAAAACCAAAATGTTCATAGACTTCCCTTGCGTGTTCACTAATTGCCTCCAGGACCAAAGCACACTTTTCAACGTTTGCTCTATTAATATAGTGATCAAACATTGCTCTCACTGTCCCCTTCTCGTGCGATTCGGGGTCCCTTCCAATCATAAACAGGTAGTAGTAATCCATTCCCTTTGGAATGACCGTTTCCTTAATTTTCTGAGATTCATCTAGGAAGATCGAATTGAATGTTTCGTCTTTCGTACGACCCACATCGACATGATGGCCCGGCACGGTCCATATCGCTACAGTAGAATAATCTCCCGTGTAAACGAGTTCCGCATTGCGTTCATGGTAGAACATAACTGTATTTTCAGTCAATTTGTCTGCAACTGACTGGGATTCCAATGGCTTCTGCAGCGGAACGTCCTGGAATTTACAATTTATGAAATCATTGGCACGACTGTCGTGGAACGCAGCCAGCAGCGTCTTACAGGCACGACCGATATCACTCACTCTTGCGACTTCCATCCTTTTAACCCAATTGCCAGTCTGCTCATCCACCTCCAACACCACCCACCCAGCCGCCATCGCATCCCTCGACGCTCCCATCTCTGCCGGTCTGCCGCTCTCTTTATATAGACGGAAGCAACCGCGGCCGCGAGGGGGCGGAACAGCCCTAACAAACCGGAGCGCACGCCGGCCGTCGCCGGTGACACGCCGCCGCTGCGCCTGCAAATTTTGCTGCGTATAAAAAGGGAGCGGCAGACGGCGGAAAGCAGATTTCGTTCTTTTCTTTCTTTCTTTCTTTCTCTCTCTGTGTGAGGCAGATCAGCAAGACGAACAAGTCGATGAGGATGGACCACCAGAGGTCGTAAGGTTACGGCCTGCTCCTGATAGTCCCGTCGTGCTGCTTGCAACGATAGGTTTATCTTACAATGAGGATTTCTACTATGATGACAAATGGTGCATTACTGCGGCGTCGAACCCGCAACACTATAATATTCTATTTAAATGAGTGACAGTCTAAAGACTACCCATTACAATCAGAACCGCTACACTGACCCCCTCCCCCATTTTAAGACTTCTTGCAGTGTAATTCTTATCGTATTTTGACCTGCTGTATCTTTGTAAGTTGTATTGCTTTGTATAGAGTTTTGTATTGGAAACGCGTAAAAATTTATATCCATCGTAATCTAATTGACAGAGAACAGAAGACAATTATTTTATAACGAGATGGGCAAGGGAGGTATAACTTTAGTTACACACACACCCATATATATATAGTAAGTACACTTGACATACCGATACCCATACACACACAGACACACACACACCATGGACTTGTCAAAATACACCCATGATAACAAACGAATTAAGCTTAATTCAACAGATCCGTCACGATTTCAGAATGGGAATATTATTACATTAAAATTACAAAATTTCGTTACGTATACACTAGCAGAATTTGCAATGACACCATCATTAAACATGATTATTGGTCCCAATGGATCAGGGAAATCAACAGTAGTTTGCGCGATTTGTCTTGGTCTTGCTGGTAAGACAGAATATTTAGGTAGAGCAAGTGACGCAGCTAGTTACGTTAAAAATGGTTGTCCCTATGGTACCATTGAAATTACTTTAAGAGATACTGAAGCCCCCAATGGAGAATTTTCAATAATAAAAAGAAGACTGATGAGAGATAAACGTGGTGGTGGATCAGAATATTGGCTTAATGATAAACAATGCTCTGAACAAGTCATTAAACAATATGTTCGTGGGATGAATATACAATTAGATAATTTATGCCAATTCTTATCACAAGAACGTGTTGAAAAATTCGCAGCTTTAAAACCTGTAATGTTATTACATGAAACCGTTAGAGCCATTGATATTAATTTATTAAATCATTTAGAACAATTAAAATTATTACAAGAAAATGAATTAACTTCAGCTAAAGAAATTGATATTAGTGGGAAAAGATTAGATGAATTATTAAGACAAAAGGCAAAACTAGATGAAAATATTAGATCTATTAGAGAATATGAATTAAAAAATGAATCATTGAAAAGACATCAATTTTTATTACCTTATACTTATTTAAAAGATCATAAAGAAAAATTAGAATCATTTAAGAAAGATTATAAATTTGCAAAACAACAATTAAAAATTTTAATTCAAAAGAAAAAAAAATTTCAATCAAGTACAGATATTATCCATGAAAATGAAAATTCAACAAATAATGAATTAAATAATATTACAAAATTAATTGAAGATCAAAATGAAATGATTAATAAAAATAAAATTTCTTTAAAAAATTTAAGGGATTCAATTATTAAGAAACAAAATCAAATTGAATATTATAAAAATAGAGCAAACAAGATTAAAGAAAAAATTAAATCAACAGAAGATACACTTCAAGAGAGAAAACAAATTTTACAATCAATTGATTTACCTGATCCTGAAAAATTTAAAACAATTTCAGAAAAGAGAAATCAAATCATTATACAACAACAATCAACACAACAAACAATTAATTCAATGAATGATAAAGCAAGAACAATTGATCGTCAAATTACTGCTTTAAAGGATAAAATTCAAAGGAAAAAAATGTCTCAAACAAATTATGATAAAATTGATTTATTAGATAATCCAAAGAGACCAGATTTAAAGACAATAAGATATGCAATGTTAGACATAAGAAAAATTTCAAAGACAAATCCAGAATGTGGTCAACAAATTTTGGGTCCACCATTAATTACAATATCAGCAAAAGAACCATCTTTTGCACCATATTTATCTTCTGCAATTCCATTTGCCACTGCAATTGCATTAACTGTAACTTCAGATAGAGCCTTTGATCTATATGCTGATCCTATAGTGAAAAAATTTCCAGTCAATTTAAGACAATTATCAAATAATCAATTACAAGAACCTATCTCTAGAGATGAATTAATTGAACGTTATGGTTTTGAAGGTTATTTATCTGATTTTATTAAAGGTGATAAAAAAGTAATTCAAATGCTTTGTGAATTTCATAAAATTCATATGATCCCCGTGTCTCGTAAAGAGCTACCAAGCTCTCAATTAGAACCATTAATGAAACCTCAAGCAAATGGTAAACCTTTATTTAGCCAAATTATTCATGGTAAAACTTTAATCACTTTAAATGTCTCTCAAACAAATCAAGTCTATGCAAGATCAAGAAACATCGAATCTAATGCTAATTCTCAATTCTATGCTTCAAGTGTAATGTCTGATGAATTGAAGGCAAGTATCAATAGAGAAATAGAAGATATGACTACACAAGTTAATACACATTCAAAGACACTAGAGGAACAAATAAATGAAAAGAATGATGTTACACATCAATTAAAGGAATACGGTCATGAATTTGACAAGCTAAACAATGAATTAAGTGGATTAAATAACATTAGAAATAAACATTCTAAATTTCAAAATGATTGTAATCTTTTGGAAGAAAATTTAGAGAAATATAAACAAGATGCAAGAAGAGATGTCTCTTTAAAGATTGAAGACGTGAAACATCAAATAACAGAAGATTTAAAAGTAGAATTGAAATTGGCTCAAGAGATGATTAAACTTGTCACTACAAGATGTACTATGGAAGAACAACACATTACTCAACAAGCTAACTTCTTTAAATTTAAAAATATGTCTTTGTCAATGAATGGTTTAATTGAATCCTTGAATGCGGAAGAGGATGAACTTGATCAAGAATATAGAACTAAAAAAAATAATTTCGAAGAACGTAAAAATTCAAGAGAATATTTAGAATGGAAGAAACAAATCGAAACTTATGAACCTGATCTCAAAGAAAAATTGGCTGAATTAGCAGAAGAATATGATAAAGAGGATAATTTCACTATATCTTTTATTAATGATACTATTGATAAACTTGAATCCGAAATTTCCAGATTAAATCATGATGCATCTTCAGTTAAAATTATAGAAACAGTAGAGAAAGAAATTAAACAATTAGAAGAAGTATTACCAGGTCAACAGAAAAAATTGGCCGAGACACGTGAAGAAATGAATAACAAAAGATCTATTTTGGAACCTAAATTAGATGAAATTATTGAAATGATCTCTAAAAAATTCGCTGATTTGTTTAAGAGAGTAGGGAGTGCAGGTGCCATTAGATTAAATAAACCAGATCTTTTCACCAAATGGGAGATTGAAATTCTAGTCAAATTTAGAGATAATGCAGTATTAAAACAATTGGATCCCCACACCCAATCTGGTGGTGAACGTGCTGTATCCACAGTGTTATACATGATGGCACTTCAAGACTTTACTACTGCACCCTTTAGAGTCGTAGACGAAATCAATCAAGGTATGGATAGAAGAAACGAAAGAATCGTTCATAAGGCTATGGTAGAAAACGCTTGTAAAGAGAACACTTCTCAATATTTCCTGATCACGCCCAAATTATTAACTGACCTATACTATCATGAAAGAATGAGAATTCATTGTGTGATGGCTGGGCCATGGATTCCTAACCCTTCTGTTCAACCTGAAATGCAACATTTCGGTGAAACATCAAATTATGTATTATAAGCATATCCTACACCTTTAAGAAGACGCTTTTGTATATAAAGACATATATCGTACATACGTAGTTTGTTAAACGTTAAAACTTTAGCATAGACTTTCAGAGACATTATTTTCAATTTACCTCAAAACTTATCGAGTCATCATCAACTGTCAGTTTATCGGAGCTGCTGAAATTCTATTTTTTTTTTTTAATTATTAAAGGAATCATGTCGATATTTGAAGGAAGGGGAGCTAAATTAGGCAAAATAGAAGACAACAAGCACCAAATCGAGAAAGAATATATACCAGAAAGTATAATTGCAAGTTGTGTTAATACCTATTAATTATGAACCGATTACTGCTTGGAAGAAATTACAAAATTGTGTCCATACCTAGGATTTCTAGTAAACATTATGTAACCAACTGGACAAGGGATTACTCAAGTCTTTTATCACACAAGCAATCTAAGAAGGTATCTGTTCAACCAAACTATCCCGTAGTCACTAGATTTGCTCCAAGTCCCACTGGGTCGTTGCATATAGGGTCCTTAAGGACTGCTCTTTACAATTTTCTACTTGCTCGTAATACTAAGGGTAAATTCATTTTACGATTAGAGGATACTGATAGAACAAGATTAAAACCAGAAGCAGAACAAAATATATATGATACAATGAAATGGTGTGGATTTAATATAGATGAAGGTCCTATTAAACAAAGTGAAAGGAAAGAAATATACGCTGAACATATTAAAAAATTACTGGATAAAGGGCTTGCTTATCGTTGTTTCTGTAGTAAAGAGAAACTAGAGGCATCGAGATTAGATGGGTATGATAGACACTGTCTCCATTTGACAGAAGAACAGATTTCGACAGAAATGAAGGAGAATAATGGAAAATTTATTGTTAGATTTAAAGCACCTGAAAAGTATGAGAGTTTTGCTGACCTATTACACGGTGAAGTTAATATTCAAGATAGAAAGGATAGAATTGGTTATGATGATCTTGTCCTAGTGAAATCTGATGGTATGCCAACGTATCATTTTGCAAACGTTGTTGATGACCATCTTATGGGTGTTACGCATGTTATAAGAGGAGATGAATGGTTACCTTCTACACCTAAACATATCATGTTGTATAAAGCATTTGGTTGGACCGCACCAAAATTTATCCATATTCCATTATTAACAAGTGTTGAAAGTGATAAAAAATTAAGTAAAAGAAGGAATGATGCTTCGGTATTAGCATTAAAAGAGAAAGGAATCTTACCAGAGGCTCTGATAAATTTTTGTGCCTTATTAGGTTGGTCTCCTCCGAGAGATGTAGCTCAAAGGAATCATGAATGTTTTACGCTTGAGGAATTGACTCAATTGTTTAACCTTGATCATTTAACGAAGGGGAATGTCAAAGTTGATAATAGCAAGCTGTTATTCTTTAACAAACATTTTTTACAAAAGAGAATTGACAATGAAGAACAATTAAATGAATTAGTTTTGAATGTTGTTCCTAAAGTGTCTGCTCTATTTGGAATCCCAATTGAAGTACAATTGAAAGAGAAGGTGAAATTAATACTCAAGGATTGTGGCCACTGTTTGAATACTATCAATGATTTCCAAGAAGAATTTTCATATTTCTTTAAACTACCAGATTATACCGGCCAATCTGAGGAAACACAAAAGTTCATTAAGGGTAGCAATAAAGATAAAATTATATCTATCCTCGAAGCCTCTAGAACTAAACTACAATCATCTACTATTCAGGAAACGATATCTGAGATCACAAAGACTTTGGGTGTCAGTAAGAAACTTTTATTCCAATCTCTTCGTTTTGCTCTTTCTGGTAATGTGTCAGGTGCCAAAATTCATGTTATTTTAGATATATTAGGTGATGCCGAATCTCGAAATAGACTTGAAGTAGCAATCAGATATTTAAAAACTATGTAAATACAGGAAACAATAAATCTCATTTGTGAATATTAGCTACGTTTGTAACTGACCATGTTTTAAATAACTTGTTTACTACTTGACTTGAATAATTTGTCTTAGAGCCGAAAGTGTCTTGAGAACTTTACCGAAAATTTAAAGGATCGAAAGTAAACAGGCATATTTAAGACTCCTACCTTAAATAAAAGGTCACAGATTGTTCTTTTGTAGCGCTACTGAATAGAAATCATATCAAATACCACTAATAAACGTAATAACCTCATCACAACAACAATGTTCGCTGCAGTCGCTGCTGGTAACCCTTTACAACTTTCAGAAGAAGTAGCCAACTCTAATGGATTACAACATACTATTATTCTCTCTTCGACAAAACCAAAGTCATACTCTCATATTTCAATATTTATTCTACCCAATGTTACATTTCCCGAAAACTTTATTGCTACAGTATATTTTAAATTAGTACCTACGGATGATTTCAAATTATTTGGTTACTTATCATTAGAGAAACCAAGTGCAATTTTTAAAGTTAAACTTCCTGGTGGTGGTAATACCAACAATGGTACAAACAACTTTATGTCGCCATCAAATGATGGTTTAGGAGAGATTGATATGGATGATGACTATGGCTCTAATGAAATGAATCCTATGATGGACGGAAATGGTCCTCAAACGAATAATAACCTTTCGCAAGTAACCATTGGTATTTCCATTGAACCTAGAGAAGAAGGGTTATTGAAAATACAGGAGTGGAAACAAGAAATGAGTATACAGAACAGCAAGAATGCTTCGTCATTGGTGCTGTCTAGACCTAATGGAGCTATGGGTATTCCATTAGCCGTTCGAACAGCGGGTGAATTGGCAAAGACATATCCAGCTTTAACGAAGGAACTAGCTGCCAAAATTGTTCAACACGCATATAACTATTTATCAGGATTTTTAGATAACAACGGGAACGTATCTATTAAGAGGTTTGACACATGGTGGGATAAATTTAAAAATAGACTAGAGAATGATGGGGCCTTCCTCGATGAGGTCACCAATGCATAAAGATAAAGAAATCTTACAAACGACTTATATACCAGTAGATGTGATTCAGAAAGATAGAGAAGTCCATAATACATCTTTAAAATAAAATATGTACAGTTATATACGTATTTGTAATGAACAATCACGATTTTTTTTCATTTATATATCTATTATCTCCATGCGTTCTGGTGAGGAGAATATACTTTTAGTCATAGTGTATATATGTGTGTGTGTGTGTGTGTGTGTGTGTGTGTGTGTGTGTTTGAGTGCGTGTGTGATAGGGCTGGAGTTCTTATAGTTCATCATGGAAGTTCTTAATAGAATCAGCCATTTCGTTACCGAAGACCAAATGTCTACTATTAATTAGTTTTCTATCGAATTCATCCTGTTCAGGATCTCTTGGTTCTACACCATCAGCCAAATGTGCTTTCCTTTCCTCGACTTGATTAATCAACCAATTTAAGAACGAGGTATCGACCTTGATATCTTTACTGAAATCTGTTTTCAAATTGTACAATGTGTTAAAGAATTTTCTTAAATGATCTTCATCGATATCTACCTCTTTAACGTATCTTGAGAATTCTTTAACCCAGTCTTGAATTGTTGGAATGACAAACAAAATTCCGTCCCTTTTCATTACAGGTGCAATATCCTCATTATGAACTCTATCAATAAAAGTTGAGATAATATCCAAGATTCTGAACTTTAGCGCCTTATCGTCTATGGTGTAGAATACTCTTCTCAAGGTTTCGAAATCAACTGCACCAACAATATAGGTTGGGTCAGACTCAATTAACACGGTTAAAATGTTAATGAATCTTTTAACAAGTAGTTGAACGTCATCTGTCACTTTTTTCACTTCGTTAATATTATTAAAGATGTCTCTAACAAAGTTTGGATAATTCTGTTCGATATATTCTATCACAGGTGGATTATTTCTTATACATGCAACAATGACACGAGTGTCTAATTCTCTAACTGTAATTGGGATCGATTCATTTAATGCTACCGATTTTAATAAATCAAATTCTTTACTGACGATCTTGAAACCATGCTTATAATCATGAGCAAACTCCATTATCTCTTCTAATTGTTCTGCAACTTGAGTATATTCACCTTTATTTAAATTTATTCTAATGGCAGCGAATTGTTCAGAAAATTCATAATTATTTACTATTGCACTTTCATCCTTCTTAATCAAATTCGATTTATCCTCTATAATTTGGACTACACCATCAGAATCCTTTTTTTCCTTATCGTCATTATTATTGGTTACCATATTTCCATCTCCTAATTTTGCTTCTTTTAAACCTGTCTCTAAATTAACTCTAATGTCTAAACCGGCTGGTAATCTTTGTTCAGGTTTAACAGTTTGCCATTCGGATGAGGGTTCAAATAACAAAGGGTAACAACCATCATCATTACATAATAAATCACCAGATATATATGTATCGCTAGAAGGGTGTTCCTGTAGATCATCTGACTCGTCGCCTGTCTTCGCCGTTGCAGACGAAGGTGCTAAAATTATTTGATTTGAATGGTCCATTGCTATAACTCTAGTTATCAATAATATAACGGCCGGTAGCCACTGTATATATCTTTTTGTTAGCATCCGATTTATTTTTGGGTCTCACTCAATCAAATACTATGACTTCTAAACTTTACGAAGATCCTCGAGAGGTAAATATATATACGTGTATATATTTCTGTACCTATTTCAAAATATCCTGATCTTATAAGAGAGATGCTAGTAGGATCTGATTACCTTCGACACTTAACAGAAGTCAGTGGTATCTCTGTCATTTTTGGCTCTAGTTTTTAGTTTTTTGGCTTCGCCAAATCAGCCAGCGTACGGCTTATCTAATAGAAACTGACTAAATCATTGTCACGATTAGATAATAATATATCAGATAATGCAAAACAAATTGATATTATTTATGATTTGTGGGGTTATGAAATTAAGAATAATGACCTAATTATATGTAAAATGAGTTATATAAAGATGTATTTAAAAAAAAAGGGTATGATAATTGTACTTTTGTTAAAAAAAAAAAAGAACATAGAAGAGTCAATTGAAAAAATTTAAAAGGGGAGTTCTTGAGAAATGTATAATATGTTCCTATTAATAGCAACTATTATGTCTTCTCTCATAATACAATTCCTTTCCAAAAAAAGTTTCATTTTTCATAATCATTGTTCACAATTTAATTCAACAAGTATAAAATATCATTAGGAGTTTTTATAGTAAACAGTAAAAATTTCTCTTTTTTTATAAGTTTTCTTAATCGAATAGACCGAAACCCATGTCATCATCTTCTTCAGATTCATTTTCTTCAGCAGCTTCTTCAGCGGCAGCTTCACCAGAGGCAGCAGCAGCGGAACCAGAGGCAGCAGCTGGGCCAGCAGCTGGAACAGAAGATAGCTTTTCGTTACCTTCAGTAATCAAATCAGCAACAGTCTTACCTTCTAGAGAAGTCATTAGGGCAGAGACCTTTTCTTCTTCGACTTCAATACCGACAGAGGCTAGGACAGCCTTGACATTGTCAGCAGATGGGGTGTTGCCGGCGGCGTTCAATAGTAGGTAGGCAGCTAGGTACTTCATTTTATTTCTTTAGTTGATCTATATTTGTGCTTATTTAAAACAACAACAAGTAATATAGGTTAATTAAAATTAAGAAAAAAGTACCATTATATATAGTAAGAAGAGGTATCTTTAATTTTTAATCTTGATAATTGATGTATATTGAATGAAACTAAGGTGTAAGTGGTTCTCACTTCTTACTAACATGCACTGACACGATATCACTATTTCCAAATTGGAGGAAAGAACTATTCAATCCTGTCACTCTATGTGTAAAGCTCGATCCCACACATATTGGCATTCACCTATTTACAAAGAAGGTCTCTTAGTAGTTTACAGTTGCAATGAGCTGGTTGAAATTCTTTCCGGTTGGTCGCCCCAGCAGGGAGGGAAAGAATTTAGTTCGTGCGGAAAGCGAAATATACGTGGATAGTTTCCCGGGACGTTCCAGGACAAAATCCCAAGTTTATAGCGTGATGTACCGATGTATACCGTCATTTGTCTCTGATTGGCAGCGCGGTGTGTGGGTTGTACAGTCACGAATATCCGATGAAAATATAATTTCAAATTCCTAAGGCGCATCCTCCCCTCCACCCCCCCGGCGCCGTCCGCCTAGAAAGAAAAGTGAAAAAAAATTATGAATTTCACTTTTCCCTTTACCAAGCAGAGAAGCACTACGCTGAATAGATTGAACCAACAAAATAGTTGTTGCACTGTTTTGTTTGAAACTGTTAATTTATTATCATCTACTCAACTGATTCAGTTCAAGGTTTTGGCCCAGAGTTTGTTAACGTTACATTACACTATTCATAATCTGCTTTTTTGCTTTCTTCTCTCTCTCTCACTTCAATATATTAAATAAAAGAAAAGTTCTTCTATATTAGTATAAATTGATAACAAGTTTTTAAATATTGTAAAATTTTCCTTTATTTAATCATTTATCAAGATTAGCATCACATATACACAAATCGATATAGTCCAATCATGTCTGCCGAAGCCCCAGCTAAGAAGAACAGAATTTTTAAGACCCACTCTTACAGAGGTGTCGACCTAGATGAACTACTAGGCATGTCTACTGAAGACTTCATCAAGCTAACTCCAGCTAGAGTTAGAAGAAGATTTGCTCGTGGTCTATCTGCTAAGCCAGCCGGTTTCTTGAAGAAATTGAGAGCCGCTAAATTGGCTTGTCCAGAAAACGAAAAGCCAGCTGCTGTTAGAACTCATCTAAGAAACATGATCATCGTTCCAGAAATGATCGGTTCCAACGTTGCTATCTATAACGGTAAGGCTTTCAACCAAGTTGAAATTAGACCAGAAATGTTAGGTCACTACCTAGGTGAATTCTCCATCACTTACACCCCAGTTAGACACGGTAGAGCTGGTGCCACCACCTCCCGTTTCGTTCCATTGAAATAAGCTTTATTTAAGGGTTACTATTATTATTTTTTATCCAAAATTATTATTACATTAGACAACTTTATTGCATGGGTTTGATATCATGGTTATAATGGGATACTAATATATTGTTTTCTTTTATTTCATTTCAAGTGTGTTGTCTCTTTTTCTCGTCTTTTCACTCCCATTATAATGTGATTGACTGAAATAAAAAAAGGACAATTAGGAATGGAATAAGATAATCATACATTGGTACTCATTTCTAATAAACCCCAATCCATGAAACATCCAGTCTTTTATTTTAAATATATATATATATACTACTACTTATAATCTTATCTCATAATTATGGTCATGAATAAAGAAGACCAAATTTCAAAATCAAAATCAAGTTTCTATAATTACATACATCTATCTCAGTATTCTATATATCAAATGATTTAGATACTATGATTCTAAATAATTGTTTGTGACAGTTGTCATTTAGATCGATAACTACGATGTAATCCTTCATGTTGGTGATCCTTTGTGTGACAACTACGAACTAAAAAGCTTTTTTACACGTGACCGCTTCAACTGAAAAAATTTTCTCTTTTAGTTTTCTCATCTCATCGCATCTCATCACTTAAGTAAAATAATCCATTTTTTGTTATATTAGAGAATATCACAACTCATTATTAACTTAAAGGTCGTATATATTACATTAATTTTGGATAGTTTGTGTTTTTATCAATACAAAGTAGCTAGCATCGACAAAGTGTTTTTTTTTCTATATAATTAATATCATGTCATCCATCGATAATCTTTTCGGTAATGTTGACTCTAAAAACGTCGAATCTAATGTCAATGATATCTTTAATCAAAAGAGTAATGCTGTTGACACAGTATCCATCAAGACTAAATTGAGAACTATCTTACCAAGCATTAAGAAGAAGAGAAAGAACACTGGGGAAGAAAAGGAAAAGGACCAAAAGGTAAATGATGATCAAATTGAAGAAGAAAGTAAAGCAGATGAACCTGTCGCCAAGAAACAAAAGAAAAAGGACGGTGAAGGTGAAGATGATTTAGAGGGTAAATATTTTGCAAAGATAATGGATACTGATGAAAAGGACAAGAAGAATGAAGAAAATGATAGTGATAGCGATGATAAATCAACTAAGTCCAAACATGCTGAAAAGGCAAAAAAAGTAGATCTAAAGGAAGATGAATTAGAAAAAGCTGAAAGAACTATTTTCGTAGGTAATGTAACTAATGAAGTTATTACATCTAAGGATAAATTCAAACTATTCAAGAAATTATTCAGTACTGATCCAAACCCAAAGGAAGATGATGATGATGAAGAAGAAGCTGACAAAGAAACTAAGAAAAAGAAACAATTATATGTTATTGAAAGTGTTAGATTTAGATCTATTTCATTTAAGGAAGCTTTACCAAGAAAAGTTGCGTTTGCCCAACAAAAATTACATGACTCTAGAGAAGCTGTTAATGCATATATCGTTTATAAGGAAAAAGATTCTGTTAGACCATTACTAAAGAAATTGAATGCTACTGTCTTTGAGAATCGTCACTTAAGAGTTGATTCTGTTATTCATCCAGCACCTCATGACAAACAACGTTCTATCTTTGTTGGTAATCTTGATTTTGAAGAAGATGAAGAATCTTTATGGAAGCATTTTGGTAATTGTGGAGAAATTGAATATGTTCGTATCATTAGAGATTCTGTAACAAACATGGGTAAAGGTTTTGCTTATGTTCAATTTTATGAATTACAAAGTGTTAACAAAGCATTATTATTAAATGGTAAACCAATGATTTCTGTTACTGCTACTAAGAACAAAAAGGGTAGAAAATTACGTGTTACTCGATGTAAGAATATGAGAAAAGAAAAAAATTCTTCTGAGACACGTCATTCTAAGGGTAAAAATTTTAATAAATTGAATGAATCTCAAAGAACAAAGATGGGTAGAGCCGGTAGAGTCCTTGGTAAAGCTGATAAAGCTACACTAGGTAAACAAATAACTATAGAAGGTCTAAGAGCCACAAAGGGTGAAAAGGTATCTCATTTGAAAAGAAAGAAACAAAGATCAAAGTCTGGTAGAGTCACTAAACGTTCTATTGCATATAAGAAGGCTCAAACCGAAACAAGTGATAAATAAGTAGGCTATAGTTTATCGTTACATATTTATGAGTAAGACATAAGATAAAAAATTAAATTTTCATTGTATATTATATTCAAAACTTGTTTAAATTCCAAATAAAAACGAGAAATAGTTTATTTGATATTCTATATTGTTACTATTGCTACATCTATATATCTATTAATATATAAAGTTAAGTATGAATGCAAAACGAAATGAATTTGGACAATGTGAGAGGAGTTGAAAATCAATACTAGATTTCTGTTATGATAAATATAAAAAATAAATAAGATGAAGAATTGAATGTATGCGATCGATTAAAGGAATAGAGTCTTCAAAAATGTATGACTATTGAAAACAACAACAACGACAATCATAATAATAATAATCATAATACTAATTAAGAAAATACAGGGAACGATCATAAATGACAACTTTTGACATGAAATAATGAATAATAGGGTGAAAGAAATAAAAATGGAATGTTATGCTATTTCATTAAAAAAATAAAAAGAAATCAAATCATTCAATTAACCAAGTATGGATCGCCTTGTTGTTGGTGTTGGTAATAGTGTTGACTGTTTGGTCTCTTATTTTGTTTTAGATGTTGTTGTTGTTGGAATTGATGCTGTTGCTTTTCCAAACTTTTTTGTGCTAATATTGATAATAAATTTTCTCTATCATTCAATTTTTGATTAAATTGCTTTTGATGCAAATAATTCACATTATTTGGTGTGTTCGATCTATTGAACGAATTCTGTTGATCAGAGTTAAACATGTGCTGATGAGATTGTTGTTGTTGTTGATTTTGATTTTGTAACTGAATATTATTGAAATTGTTCATAGATGGATGAGTACTATATTGATTTGGTACTGCAGGTGCATTTGGATTTGGGAATTCTGGATAGAAATGAGAGTCATCCTGGAAGGATTTCATGTAATCAAGTTTTAGTCTTGCATGCATAGTCACTGGATCTTCAAAATTTGGACCTTTATCAGGGAATGCTATGGGGACAGGGTTTACCATATTGACATTTGAGTCGTAGCTGGTACGCTGTCCCTGATGCATCTGTCGCTGTTGTTGTTGCTGCTGCTGCTGTTGCTGTTGCGGTTGTTGTTGATGCTGTTGTTGGTTATGCTGGAACATGGGATGATTCATCATATTTGCATCATTTGATATTTCAGATGAGTATTGGTTTGATTTCTGCATATCTTCTTCTTCTTTTTTTTTCTCTTGTTGATCTGGTTCTATTATCTACAATGGAAACTAAATTTTCTGATCTCTCTTTTCTAGTTCCTAATAAATCGCTATTCAGCAGTGAAAAAAGGCTCTTTCAAATATATATTCCGTAGTCACAACCTTGTCTGTTCTTCTTTTGTTTATTGCTTGAATCACTAATATATATTTTATTCTGTGTACTCTTCTTTCAACTCATTTTGATTTTATTTTTTTTTTTGCTTTTCTTTCTTCTCTTCGCTGGCAAAATTTTTCAGCGAGAAAACCAAAAAACCAAAAAAAAAAAACGAAAATTTTGGAAATCGTTACAATATAGATATAGATAGGTTGGCAAGATGAAAAGAAAGTAATGATGGTTTTCTCTAGGTATCTTGCTGAGCAGTTCGTAGCAATTCAAACTCTGCCACTAATGGAATATGATCACTTGGATGGGTTTCGTTAGGTAAACCAAATTGATGATGTGTCTCAAGTTCTTCTGTAACTTCTTTCCCACTAAGAATCTTTGTCAATTGAAAATCGGTATCATGATACCAGATATAATCAAATATACCTTTAAGTTTCCCTGAATAACAAGTATAATCGAAGAGATTTTCTTTCACTATATCATCATAAACGCAATGGTTCAAATTTGTACGCATTGGGTTCAGCATATTAAGACTATTTGTGTTAAGGATTTGACCCTTTAAAAAATTTATCACTAAAGAATCACCTGTAGAATTTAAATCACCTGTAAATAGAATCTTAATTTCTTGATCTGGACGACCTTCCTTTGCATGGTTTTCTTTAATTTTATTAATAATTTTATCTAATTCCCTCATAATAACCATACATTGGGATAATTTTACATCATCATATTTCCAATAAAGATGAGTATTAATAACAACAAAAGCAGTACCTGTTGGTTTATGTCTTAAAGAAACAAATAAACATACTTGATTCTTTGACGTTAAAACATCTAGAAGATTACTCTGACCAATAATTTTCCCTGTACCATCAGTTAAATTCATCTGTTTCTTTGCTAAAAAACCTAGTTCATGTTTATTAAAATTGTTTAAGTATTCACTTAATTTGATACCAGTTGAATGAATAAATTCGAATTTTTCTAAGTTATAAAAAATCCCAACACCATCTAGTTGATCCTTTTCACCTTTCCAATAAGTTGGAGCAGTCTTTGAAATATACTCCGAACCCATCTTATATTTTTCAAGAAAATTATTTTTCCAAAAATTATTATAATCACGTATTGTTAATTCTTGTAAACACATAATATCAGATTTATAAGTTTGAAATAATTCTCTTTCAAGTAAATTATGCCTGTATCTCCAATCTTTGAATTTTTCAGGGACATAAGTATATACTTGAGGCCACATATATGCAGGAGAAAGGATATTATAAGTTAACATTGTAAATCTATTATTGTCAATTTCATTCTTAGTAACATTACCACCAGGTAGTCCTAATTCTCGTAATGTAGTCTTGCCAGCTCCCCATGATGTGACAGGTTTCACAGGTATAAATCGACGACAAAAAGCACTCATATTTATTTATGTACTCTTTTAATATCAATCGGAGAGTTAATAACACCAGAAAAGTCACGACCACTAAGATACTGATTATCTCTTTATTTTCTTGCCTTTCTTTATAATTCAGGGGAGGTAAGTACAACCAAGTAATATCGCCAACTGTCTTTATCAATTGGATACCCTTTCTTCAATGCTCTCGAGGATAACGTTCCAAACAGAAAATATATGAAACAATCACAAACACCAATGAACTATTTTCCCCTTGCGTAATATATCTAACCAAAACCTTCTCTCTTACTCTCTTTCCCTTTGGTGTTGCTCCCAGGAAGATTAAAAAGAAAGAAATGTTTATTTAAATTAAAAAAAAAATTTAATTTTTTTGCTTTATTTTCCCTTATATAATAAGCTAATGTAATCTGCAACGCCGTACATAGTATTATTCATTTATTTGTTTATTTTTTTTGATTGGACTTCTTAAAGAGAAACTGAAAAAAACTCTGTATTTGATAAGTTATTTGTGCAAGAACAGAGCAGATAAGATTTGGTTGCAGTTGGTGTCTGTTGAATTATGGGATAATCGTTTAGTAATGTCAGGGAAAAGACACAAAGTGGTGCACGTGGAGGTGAAGTTAGACGATGACGAAGTAGATAACGAAGATGGAACTATAACTTCTAAATATTTCCGGAAAAAAAAGATAACTGGAAACTTGCAATCAAAGGATTCTATGTTACCAGTAGATGTTGATGTAATAAAATCGTTATCTAGTGATGAATATTTTAGTCGGATGGATCGTATTACTAATGATGATCCGAGGCAATGGGATCGGCCTTTAACCAAAGAAACTCTTTCACAATTACGAAATAACGAAGAAGTACCAAGTAATTTTTGGCCCATTTTCTCAAGGGTTCGAAAGATGAGATCTCAAATGTTAACTACTCCAGTAGATACTATGGGATGTCCTAGAATTCCCGTGCTAGTGTCGAAACAATTCGGGATTACTCGGAGTCAAATGAGACCCATAGATTATCGGCTACAATTATTGGTTAGTTTGATCCTAGCGTCACAGACTAAAGATGAGACTGTAACAAAAGCTATGCATAATATAATGAGTTATTGCTTTGCTGAATTGCATGATCCTAGAGGAATCTCATTGTTATCCTTATCAAAGGTTCCGCGATCTACATTGGAACAGTTGATTAAGTCAACTGGATTTTATAAGAGGAAAGCTTTCTATATTGAAAAAACAGTTCAAAAATTAGCTCAAGATTTTAATGGTGATATTCCAGGGACTATTTCAGAAATGATAAGTTTACCAGGAGTTGGCCCAAAGATTGGTTATCTTGCACTTCAGAAATCATGGGGTTTAATTGATGGAATATGTGTTGATGTACACGTACATAGATTATGCAGACTTTGGAAATGGGTTGATCCACAGGACTGTCAAACTGCAGAACAAACAAGAGTCTCTGTGGAAAGATGGTTGCCTCGGGAACTTTGGTACGATTTTAATACTATTCTAGTTGGATTCGGTCAAATAATTTGTGGTCCCAAGATTAGAAGATGTAATATTTGTCTTGCCAATAAAGTTTGTAATGCTAGCAGTGTAAAATAAAATTAAAAAAGTTGTACTGTAGTTTGTTTCTTCGTGTGTGTTTTTTTACTCTACGTATTCATGATAATAAAGATATATATATTCATTCCTTTTATTTATTTATATGTATATTAATTTTTGGTTTAATGGCTGTGTTCTACATCAAAGAGATGTATGTGAAGTGTTTTGATATATTTAGTGTGACGTTAAAAAAAGAGATATTACTATTATTATAATTATTATGCGTTTAGAAGTTTGTTACATTTCTCTAGACTTTGATTAGAGAAATATCTAACATCAACATCAGAATCCTGACATAATGATTTAAGTGATGATAATATTGAGTCATTAATAACATCATCATATTGATCCTTGTGAACACATAATACTTCAACAATTACAGCATAAGATTTTGCAACATTGAATCTAATATTCGGAACAGCATCATCAGCTAAATGTTTAACAAATGGTAAAATTTGATCTGTGACAGTATCTTCAGATACAACAGGTACCAAAGCAGTTAAAGCTGATAGTAATGTAAATCTATAGATAAAATTCTCCAATAGTTGTGAATCTGATTTTAATAATCTAGATATAATTTCATTACGACACCAATCTGGGCCAAAAATTTCAGTTAATTTTTTTAAATTTTTAACAGCTGCTTCTCTAATTGAAAAAACTGTATCCCATAACCACGATAGACATAAATCACTTAATTGTTGATTAAAGAATTGAACACCTAAATGTTCAGCTAATATTGGAATATATTCAATGATTGCTAATCTAACTCTCCAATTAATATCATTGGCTAATTCTGTAATAGCAGGTAGTAAAGATTCTGATAATAAATCGATACCTATCACATCATTAACAACCTTTAAATTAGCGATAATATTTAAACGAACATCTGGGAATTCATCCTTTAGCATATTTAATAATATAGGTAACAAATTTTCAATAGCTTCATCTTTAGTTATTAATTCTACTAAATTTGTAACTTTTAAAGCTAAAGCAGCTCTAACCGTTTCATTTTCATCCATGCTCAAATTTTGCACAGCTGGTAAAACCTTCGTAAGAATAACACTTGGTTGATCTTTAAATAAAACAGCAAACCCTGGGATTTCATTGGCAATAGCTTTCCTTACATCACTTTCATTATCTTCACATAACCCTAAAAATGGTGGTAATAATTCTGTTAGATATTCATTATGACCTGCAAATTGAGAGGCTAAGGTTTCAAATTTGTCAGCTGCCATATAACGAACTCTCCAAGCTTCATCAGTACTCAATTTAACTGCAGATGTTAATAGATCTTTAAAATGAACATCATCATTCTTTGTGTTAAAGAATTTCAAAATAGCGATTAAACAATCAACGGCTAAGAATTTAACTGAATCCTGACTATCACTAATAATCTTCTGAAACATATTAGAAATAAAATCCCAATCGACATCATTAGATAAATCTGGATTTTGTCTTAATAAATCAATTAAAGTAGGTAGGTTCTTTGCTGCGGCTCTCTTAACCATTGGAGTATCATCTTGTACTAATTGTAAATAAAGTGCGAGTAGATTCTTTCTTAGAGTATCATCTTTTATCCTGACAATGACAGATTTAAACAATCCACAAGCAGAAACTTTTGAAGAAAACCAATCTGCTGCAGCTAAATGTTCGATCAAAGGAATAAAATCATTTAGAATTTGTTCTTCAGATAATTCGCATGCGATACTATTCAAAGAAGCTACGGCTTTGTCTCTCACTAAAGTCTCTTCAGTAGATGCAAGAATCTCTAACGCAGGCAAAAGTATCGTAGCGTGTTCTGGACCACCAACGTATGGAACAAAATTACCTAATTCATCGGCCAGTACTGCAAATACCTCATCTTCATCGTCCTGTGCAACCTCGGTTAAAAATGGAATTAGTTCGTCTCTTGTTCTTTCTGGACCCATAGCAATTGCAATAGTATCAAGCTTTTTCATGGCTTCCACTCTGTTAGAAATATCGTCATGTTTCAACTCGTCCATAAGCAAAGCCAATGGATAAACATCATTTCCATCGGCTGTTGTATTATTACTATCTGTGGCAACTGCTGACATTATTTATACAGTTCTAGTGAATGTATATGTGTGTGTGTATGTTTTTAAAAATTGAGCGAAGTTATATTCTTGGTTGTTTTCCTTTTTTTGATTCCTCTCCTTCCTATTGGATTAGTTTAAACTTATTTCAAAGAAAGAAAGACACGGTACTAGATATGTGCTAGAGTATCTATATACTTATATATACAAAGGATAACTATGCTATACTATCATAGTATATATATGAAATTGAGTAATTCCATCACCCTTTAAGAATTGCGATCCTTTGACAATACAAAGGGACAGTTGCTAAGAAACTGTCAACACGGCCCTCACCTCACACAGTCTGCCACTTTCTTAGTTTTCGCCAAATTTCGTCTCTTTTTCCTTTTCGCCTTTTCAAAATTTATGCTCGCTGTAGAAATGGGAAACAAAAAAACCCGCCGCGGCGGGTTTTTCAAAAACCCTAAGATTCCGTTAATAGTGATAAACAATGGTCAAATGACAAAAAAGTAGCAAGGGTTTAGTCATTTTAGTGGGGCCGAAGGAAAAAATATTTTGGGATGAAATTTAGGGAAGTCTGAGACGCAAAAGAGGTTAACAGGAAAGTTGGGGGGCGCATCTCAAAAGGACAAAATATTTCAGGTACTTTCTCAATTAAATAAATTAACTATATTGTACAGATAATGAATAAAAAGATGACGAAATAGCTCTACATAGTTAATAACAAATCACTCTCAGTCATTCTTCTTATTTCTAAGCTCATTAGTCAAAGTTATTGCCTGGTGTAGTGAACATTCAGATAGGAAAAGCGATTCGAATTTTACATTTAGATCGAACGACTTGAGAACGCAAAGATCCTGGAAATGATCGTTTGACAGATTGGAACGTTTCTTGTTCTTAATCAAACTAGCAGAACTGAACATTCTTTCTACACTAATAGATGTGGATGGGATGTTCTGGAACAGAGAATCGATAAAAGAAAGAAGAGGCATTGAATGTTCGAAGTCCTTCCAAAAAAGTCTGTCGGCTTCAATAAAGTCCTTGTAACTCATCTGTTTGGGATCTTTATCAGTCACAGTCTGTGAGGATAGTACAGTTGCCACGCATCTTTTTCTATTCCCCATTACTAATCTTCGATATAATATTAACTCAGTATAAAGCAATTCTTTTAATTCTTTTTTGATGGAGCTCCTGTCGAAGACAGACGTTCCTTGTTTTCCCCCTTCCATTCCATGATGCATGATATCGTCGTATTTGTCAAACATTGACTGATCTGTAAATGATGAATTTGCCAGTTTCTCTTCTTCACTCTCAGAAGATCCTGATTCGTCCTCACTTTTATCCGACGGATCATTATTACTAAATGACATATTCAGATACGGTAACAACAGTTCTGCATAATTTTCTGTGATAATTGCGCAAAGTTCCGTTGATCTGTTTCCCTTTTTATTCTGATTTAGGAATGGAATCTAGAAGATATCATCCACGAAATGTATGTTCAGAAAAGATGAAAGCAAATGAATCATATTCCTCCCATATTGTTCAAAATATTTCTGCATTTTTTTGTTGAAGTTTATTAGAAGTCCCATGGTTTTGCTACCAGAATTGTTAAGTTGAGAATGAGAAACACTTTTAGCTTCCATTTCTTTTTTGTACGCTGTTAAAAAGGGCAATGAGTATTTTACAGTGCAAATTTCGTTTGATAGAATTTCACAAAGTTTTCTGAATGGTAATAAAAGTTCTACTATCTCTTTTGCTCTTTGGAAGTGCTTCTCCTCGAAATTTACATCGCATTTCTCTGTCAAGGCTAATTCAGTTAGCACTGGTTTTAACAATAGTAGTCTCTGCATTGAATCAACGGCAGATACCCATCTAGTGACACAAGAGGTCTTCAAAGTTAAGGCCTCTTCATTGTGTTTCAATCCCTTGCTCTCACAAAGCTCCTCAAATGTCTTTTTTTATCACTAGAAATTTTTATTTCGTATGACAACTCATTATTCTTGGCTAGAATGTCAAACCCTGTTTCTTCATCTGCAAGGATCTTAGAAATTGAGTCACCACAAGAAGATGAAAGGAGGAAATCTGCGAAATCGCATGATAAAGAATCATTCATTTGGTTACCGTCTTTGTTTATCTGGCATTTTAATGCTGCTTTTAGCATCATTTGTGATTCGATAAAGGTTTTTATTGATCTACTATCGTCATCAACATCACCATCAGTACTTTTTACAATACAACCATTCATCAAGTTAGTACTGTGAAGCATACAAGGTACATTTCCCATATATTGTTCACCAAAAGCGTCGGTTTCCTTAATGAGTGCCCCAAATTTGATCATATTTGCAGCATTATCCGTCGAAGTTGATAGTATCAAATCTTTAATTCCTAAAAACTTATCTAAAATTTGAGTTAAGTCGTCCAAAATCGAAGCAGAAGTATGAGATCTACTTTTTGGTATGGCTAAAAGAAAAGATTTTTGTTTATCACTAGTTCTGTCGAAAGAAGTTAACATGACCCCCATATAGTTGTTCATCTTGAAATCAGACCAATGATCCAAAACAAGAGATACAAATGTTACATATTTAAGTTGCTTAAGTCTGTTAAAAATGTCACATTTTAAATTTTCTTTAGAAGTAAAAGTTTCTACATTTAGTAAATATTGCGAAGATATAAATTCTCTTCTCCAAAAGGTTTCTATTTCCGTGACTTTATCTTCAATGGATTTTACTAGATTTTTCCTATTGAGAACCATTGAATCTTTTGAGCCATCTCTGTTCATTTGGGCACGTATCAAATATTCAGAACGATCGCTATCTACCCACGAAAGTGGTAAATTTTAATCCAATGTAACGGCAATTGCAGCATCAAATTTTGTGATTTCATTTCTTCTTACATTCTTTCTGAAATTTTCATCGGCCTTCTTAGAACAGATGGATTGCAGGACACACTTACTCGAGAATTGAGGAACAATTTCTTGGGGTGGCTTTGGACACTTAAGTGTAAAATGTTCATAAAGTAATATAGTCTTGTAATGAGCCTTCTTCTTATGGAAGAAGTAAACTTGGGTACAGCATGTACAACGAATTAGCAATTTATTCTCAGAGAATTGGGTAAAATAAGTCCATATTTTATCCATATTTTTTCTGGATGGTTCAACCCATAATTCTTCATTTGCCATTCTTTCATTTAACTCTACAGTATGGAAAATATCAGAATCACGGGACGGTTCTTGCACATTGGAACTGTGTGAAAGAGAAGAAAAATTCGCTTCCGTATACGTACTATTTGCGTTATTAAAAGACGAATATCCGTCTTCATGATTAGATGCTATAGAGTCGTTAATGTAATTTGACATTTTTGATCTCCCGATATCGCCTGGTGTATCAAGAAGGAAATGACTAGTGTTCCTAAAATATAAATTAGGATTTTAAACAAATTATAACCAACCAAGATAATTATTTCAACAAAGAATAATTTTTAAGTAGAAACAATAAATAACTTATTAGAGATGTCACTAAATAATCGTATATCGCTTTTATTTAGAATATTTGACAATACTTTCAAATCTGGTTACTCTGTTATTTCGTGTTTTTTAGAATTCTGAACGCGTTAACTTTTGCACGTTTGTCTCTTAAGGTTAAATTTATAGGTTATAAATTGGAATACAGGGTTTGATGAAAAATAAATATCGTCCCTGAAAATTATAAAATTTAAAGTAGGTATGATTTTTTTTTCAAAATGGGGCAAAAACCCGCCGCGGCGGGTTTTTTTGTTTCCCATGTCTAGCTCGCTGGCGAAGATCCCCGGGTAACCGTTTTACAACGTGTCTAGTGACTAAGCAAGCTGAAGGGAAGAGAGGCAATCGCTGGTTACAAAGTGCGATAAAGGTTCTGTCTCTAGTCACAGTGTTTGCCTGTAAGCTTAAGTGGTAGCTAGTAAGCTGATAAACTCTGTGAAGTACGGTAATATCTTGTTTATAAGTGCTGGAAAGTTGCGAAATATGTAACGGATACGGCGATGAGTGTATCGAAGGACAATAACGGCAGCTACCGTGGCCAGTATAATTGTCTGAGGATGTGCCTCGATGTTAAGTATGTGATCAATAATAATGTTGAGTCGGTCGTTGTGAACGATACGCTGTACATATTTGTTACTCTTGATATAAGTAAGCATCTTGGTCTTGAAACCAGTGGAATGTTTAAGTTGGTCGTCGTTTTCAGTTGTTTTTGACGATTCTCTGGTGGAGGTAGCATTGTGATCTTCGTCAGTTGATTCGTGATTTTGATGCTTTCTGATTCTGGAGGTTTCTCTTGGTGGGGAAATTGTCTTTTTCTTGTTAGGTGGAGGTTCCAATCGAGCTAGAATAGATGCTTCGCATGAGGTATCATTACCATCGGTTATATTATTGGTTAATATTTCAGAAAGATGAGGTATGGAAGAACACAATTTATGGTAAAGTTTAACGTTTGGTTTACTACCCAGGTTTTCAATTTCTAATTCAAATATATATAAATAAACCAATTTCTGTAAGTATAGCATGGTTGGAATTGTAACTTCTTCATCTGCTTCTTCTTTTGATATCTTATTAGTACATTTCAACAAGACCTGTTTTAACTCATCTTGCAACGATATTGCAAACTCATTATCATTACGTCGTATACGTATTGTTTTGATACAATTATTAAAATATTTACTCCAAAATTCCATTTCCTTCTCAATATCTGATGTATAATGATGAATCATTTTAAGAGATTTCATGTCCCCAGAGAACGTATCCCTCACAACGTTTTTTAAAGTTACACCAAGGTCCTGAAAATCTGATATTTCATTAGAAGCAGTTAAATATAAATCATATACCTCTATGTTACCATTCAAAAATTCTTCAGATAATAAATTATTTTCTGCCATACTCTCTAAACATTCCTTAATATTACCTCTAATGAATAAAGAAAGGCATTTATGGTAAGCACGATCACGATCATATGATTTTTGTTTATCGCTAAGAGCCTGTTCATTTTCTTTAAATATGTTATCATTCAACAATGATCTTACAGATTCTGATAATGGTTCTCCATCTGAAGAAAACCCTGTAGGTGTAATTTCTTGAGATACACTGGGGCTCGAACTATCAAACTTGTCTGTCATATTTGTGTGCGATCTTGTGAGTTTATATATAGACCAAAAATCCCCTCTTCTAATTACCGAATATTGCTAAATTGAATACGGTTAAGTTGTCTTTAAAATGGATGACTATCTCAGATGATCTCTTATTTCCCCCAAATAGCTTGAAAACTGAAAGCGAAAATAAGTGAAGGCGACACATTTATAGTTCCGTTTAACACTGTTTAAACTAGATAAACAGGTAAAACAATTAAATGAACGATGCAGATTGTACCGAAATTATTCAGTTTTTTCACCATTACATTGGAGCACTGTTTGTTCAAAATTTATATGTCATTAATTATTTATAATAAGGTTACAAAAATATTTCTAATTAGGGTATTTATGAAACTCGTATGCTGAATATGTGTAGGCATTTATATATTTATGTCTTTGGACACGAGACTATAATGAGGAAATAAAACAAATTTTATTTCATTATTATGTCTATGTCATGCAATCTTTTAACCATTCGGAGGTTATAATATCATCGATATTTGGTCTGCTATCAATGTCACGGTTAAGAATTTTTTGAATTAAGGACTTACATTCATCGCTGATGATCTTTTCACTGTTGAATCTTAATTTTCCTTCAAGTATTTCATCAACATTGTAAAAGGGGTTTTCGTGGAATATCATGGTGTACAATAAGATACCAATAGCCCATATATCTTGGGGTTTACCTCTATATGGGTTACCATTTAAAACTTCAGGTGCAGCGTAATCTATGGTACCAACAAACACATCAAAAGGACCACTTTTCACGTATGCTGCGGAACCAAAATCGATCAGTTTGACGTAACCATAAGTATCAACAATGACATTCTCATCTTTGATATCTCTATGGACAATTCCATGGTCGTGCATGTGCTTTATGGCCAGTACAATCTGTTTGAAAATCAATTTACATTCATGTTCATTCATTTTCTGTCTAAACTCGATTAGATCAAATAAGTCAACACAACCAAGTTCACCACCATGTCTTTCAATTTCGATATAATAGTAACTATCATCTTCAAAAAAACCAAGAATCTTAAGAATATTATCATGGGGGTCATTATTAAACTTAGCCATAATATCAATTTCGGATGGGATAGTCCCTAATTGTCTATCACGAACCCAAGTATCAACTAGGATTCTTTCTTTCACGATAGATTTGATTATTACTAATTTTTTGGTTTTGTTATGGATACAAAGATGAACTTTACCGTAAGCACCTTCACCTAACATTCTGACTATACTAAAATCAGAAAACTTGGTAGTTCTTCTGTTAGTACCTATGGTAGCTAAGGTAGGGTATTCTTGAGGTTGTAATGGTGTGTTTATCTTATCTTCATCAAGTCGAAAAGAATTAGAGTTAACGAAATTTGATTTGTCAGTGACAACAGTCTTCCTGGCAATTTCAACTCTAACTCTCATTTCAAATCCTTCATCACTTTCTCTCATTGCATCGGCAATAGAAGATGAAACCTCTGCAGATTGATCTATAATTTCATCTTCACTAGATTCTTCTTTGGTGTCTTTGGTAATGGTTTCATTTTCAGGGTAATCACCACTTAAAGTTAGCTCTTTCATTAATGATTGAAAATTTCCTTCTTGTTCTTGTTCCATTATGTGTAGTTGTGAAGGTATAGTATTATATTCATTAAAGATTACATCCCTTGAATGTGTCAACCATAGAGACAAGATATGACCATTGATGACACGTAATTGTATGTCTATCTTGATAAAAGATCCATCCTTATGTTGACCGTCTATACCAATAGAAGTATAGAAACCTTGAGGGTTACTGTCCATTCTTGATTGAATATTTCTGAAGAAATGTTCTGTAAGGATAAGACCCTCGTTATCGTTAGATTTAATATCTAAGGACGGATGATTTTCAGTAACGTACTGAATAAGTTCGTTAAAATGGGGTATTATTTTCGTGATTGGTTCATTTATCAATTCATTATAACGATAACCAAACAAGTTTTTTGAAATGGATTTATTGAAGCTAACCATCTTATATTGTTGATCATTATGGCTATCCATATTTAAGATAAATAAACCAGATTGATAAGGTAAACTATGGACTTTCAATTTCAATGAATCATTTAATATCGATGCCGAGATAGCACATGGTATATTTGATGATAAATGGTTCAAGGTAAAATATCTTTTTGCGTTAATTTCTTTAGCTACAATCATTGCTAATTCTTCTGGATCATCATCTTGATAATTTTCAATCTTCGATTCAATTAAACTGTTCAATGATTTACTGAAATATGATGTATTTAATTGATTCTCATCATTAATATTCATTAAATTAACTTGTTCAAGGGTGGGTATCGTTGATGATTGAATTAATAAATTATTGTTATCACCATTATGAATTTTTTTAATATTAAATCCATTATTATAATCCAAGGATAAATCCATAAAATCACAAGGAACATTTTCAAAGACACAAACTAACATATCATTTTTCTTTTTAATCCATAATGAACTCCAAGATAATAAACCATTAGAAACAGTTGGAATAATTTCTCCTGTCATTACCATATCATTATCTTTAATATTTAAACTTGTTAATTTCCCAATCACAAAATCTCTTGCATCTAAATGAATTAAATCTAATAAAGTCAAGATTTTAATAGTCTTCTTACTTACACCGAAGTTCAAACATGTCAAATCATTAGCAGATTTAAATGACCAAGGATAATCTTGTTCTGCAGTAAATATAGCCATTGAATGAGAATTTTTTGCTGATGTGAATGCATTGATAATATTACGTATCTTATCCTCTATTATCATATTATGTCCGACATATGGCTCCATATGTTCAACAAATGGTTCAGCTAAACTATCTAATAACGTTTTCTTCATATGTAATGTAGTTGTTTGATCATTTGTAGCAGAATTAAATAATTTATTAATATTCAAAAGAGATAATTGATGTAAATCAGAAGCCCTTGATGAAGTATTTTTTTCTAGAGTTTCATTCAAAAATTGTAATAAATCTGATAATTCCGTTCTTTGAGTTTGAATCAATTCAGAAGAATTACTTGCTTCTTTATTTTGATATAATGCAGGTCTTAGTGGTGGCTCTCTAATAGAACTAGTAAACGTTTCAGTATCGAAATCTTCAGATTCCTCATCATCTTCCTTTTCTGGATGTTGGTATGCTAATGTTGATATTGATCTTCTTCCAATAGGTGGTTTAAAGACTAATGTCGAGGCTCCTGACGAACCATTTGAAGAACTAGATCCATTATTAGTTCCCAGAGTAATAATATCATTTCCTTGAGTATTATTTACAAACGCATTCAGTGTAGCTATTCTATGACTTCCATTAAATAATTCTGTATTATGTCTTATATGATTATTATTATTATTATTATTATTATTATTATTATTATTTGAATATTGGTGATTATCAATTTGATGTGGCTCTCTTAACATATCAGGATTTTTAATTAGTATTTGTAAAGTTCTCTTTAATATATTTAATCTAACTGTTAAAGAATTTGGTGATAAAGGATTATAAGAATATGCATGAGTTGATTCATTTGTAATAGCGTATAATTTTTTTGGATTAGTAATTTGATCTATTGAGTCTTCGCATGATGACGACATAGTGAGTTGTGATTGTAAACTTGAACTAGATGATTCGTTTATACTTGATGTAGTTATTGTTGTACCTAATGACGATTTCTCTTTTGAGACGTGTTTGGGATGAGATTCAGATGAAATCATATCAATTAAAAAATATTAAAAAATGAAATTAAAACGATTAGAAAAGTAGAAACGAAAGTACTATTCTGTTTATCGTTATTTTGTAAGTGATATGAATCGGTATAGTTTGTTGAATATAGTGATAGTTGTATATGTTTACCAAAAAAAAAAAAGAAGAGTAGGAAATATAATATATATATTTTAAAACCTTGTACCAAATATTTTTTAAGTTTCCTATATAACTCATCCAAGACAATGAAAACTAAAATAAGTGGGTAAACAACATACAATGCAATACAAACCGCTTCACATTATTCTATTACAGTGTGACTGGTCTTCGCCTCATCAATTTTACATTATTCTGTCCTGTTCCTATCTGCAAAGAAAGAGGCAAAAATAAAATAAATAAAAAATCGATTAAAAAGAAGAAAAGATGATTTCAAAAAAAATTTGTTTCTTGGGTGGTCATCACGTCGGCCGAAAAGAAATTCGTTGTTGCTACGGGGGTTTCTTTGCCGGTGAAACTTTTTCTTCATGCAATTTTTTCTGTTTCGGAAAAAAAAACGAAGCAAAACTATTATTTTGGCCGCCCAAAAGAGAAACGAAGCAGGAAAAAAACCGGATATTTCCGGGGTTCTGCGGCAGTTTCTGTGTGGTGACAGGTAGTGGGGGTTAATCATTTTGATGTAACCTTTATGGGAAGGGACAAACTACAAACAGTTTGCAAGCTGACTCTTTATAAAACAGCTCTTCGTTTTTATGAAGGGATACATATAGTAGTTTGCAAGGTGTGTGTGTGTGTGGGAAGGTAACGTCCTTGATTTCTCTCATTTGAAGACAAATTTGTAACGAACGTTAGTGTGTTTATGTGGTTCTTCAAAAGAGTGAGGAAATGTGAGATGTTGATGAGGTTAACGTAATACAATGAGAATTACCAAATTTTTTACAATGTGAAGTTAAGCTATGCTTTTTTTTTACCTTCCAGCAAATTGAATTCGGCTGAAATGATATTGATGCCGTGAAAGTCCAGGTAACACCTCTAGCCTTGCTTGATATTCTAGCACATTATTCAAAATAATTACATCTTGCTCAACGAAGCGCACGTATATATCTTTTTAAAGGATAACTTTGAACTGGGCGACTGTTTATAGCTTTAGTTAGTTCACTTAAGTTGATAAATAATATTTACCCGCGCAACATATTCTTATCTCCGAGGATCATGTGACAAAAAGACAGAAAAAAAAATATTTTGACATCCTTTTTGTGACGTTTCTTCTAATACCAACTATATACCAGTCGAGATATATAAAACTTTTGAAGTTAGAACTATTATATTAATATCAATCTTGGATTTAATGTACCCTTTCCCACCTGACTTGGAGTGTATGAATTGCATACTTCAACCACGTTTCTCTCATTTTAAATAAATATAACAATTCCATTTTGGGAATGAGCGGGATAGAAATTTTAAGTCACACTAGGGATACAGAGCTAGTGTCTGAAGCTCGCGTTGCAATGCCTTCAGCATCTGATCCCCCTCAGTTAGAACCGGCAATTTGGGTTGTTATTTTAAGAATGTATACCGAAAAATTTCAATTAGCTATGAAAGGTTTAAGCAATGGACCATATTTTGTCAATCCTTCCTTTTTTTATCCATTTAAAGTAAGTACACTAGTTTTGGAAGAGCAAAACCCACCCTTTTAAAATCATCACTTTTTTTTCAAAATTCAATTTTTACTAACCTTCGAATTTTATGCTTATTGTTATTGTCTTTTGTTGTTTTTTATAGGGCTTATTCTATATTGTTACAAAACCAATTTATTGGAAATATTTGTTTTTACTAACAACATGTTATTCAATAGTTTTCTTCATCATTGCGGTTTCTTTATACATGATTTTATTACCATTAATAACATTAGGAGTTATAACTGTGGGTCCTATGGGATTAGTAATATTACATATTCAATGGATTATGTTATCAAATCAATTTACTATCTTCGTAACAAAACATATTATCTCACCAAATTTAAAGGAACATATCTTTAGAATTACAATAGAAATGTTTGATGAATCATTACTATCTCATTTAAGACAAAAACAGGAATTTAAACCTCTACAAAGTATGAAATATGATCCAACTTTACAAATATATGTTAGAGGTGCAGAAATGATTAGATCATTCTTATGGAAATCAATATTATTTGTAATATCATTAGTACCTATTTTGGGACCTTTATTGTACAATCAATTATCATCAATTAAGAGAAGTTTTTCATTAGTACAATATTATCTTTATAATTTGAAAAATTTAAATAGGGAACAAGCAATGCAATATAAATATAAACATCTAACATCTTTCATATATATGGGGATGTCAGCTGGTATCTTAGAGATGTTACCAATATTTTCTGTCTTTACAATGATTGGCAATGTTGTTGGTGGTGCCTTATGGAGTATTGAACATTTGGCGGAACAAGATAAATTATATTCTCAACAAGAATAAAATTGAAGAACTTCATCTATATTATACCTCGCATGTACGCACAATGCTATTAATAAGATTTTATAATACATGTTATTGTAGAATATAATAATAATAATAATAAAAAAATTTACTTTACATTAAATTAGGTCGTTGATATATATATTAATATACTTATACTAGACACATACTGTCAACAGTACCAAAGCCTGCAACAACACCACCTTCATTAGAAGAACTTAGCTTTGTTCTTAATAAAGAACCAGCATATTCATTAGAACGGATAGAATCTTTGTCAAATAAGATGGTACCATAAATACCTAGTTCACTAATGACAGGTTCTTTAGTTAACTTACCATCTCTAACTAGATAATTCTCAGTACTTGGCTTTGCATCAATCAATTCCATTAAAATATATGAATCCCATTCATTTTCATCAATAGTCTTCAAGAATTTTGGAATTTCTTCTTTGTAAACGTTGTTTCCACCACCTTCTCTTTGAGGCTTTAAGACATATTTAGCCTTCTTAGTTGTGCATTCGAGAGCCAACTTCTTACCTTCTTTACCAAGTTTTGAATCATCTAATGGATAAATCTTAACGAAAGTCTTAACAAGTTCTTTCTTGGTAGTTTCATCATCGATGAATTTGTTCAAAATATCATCTTGAGTCAATAATTGTTGAACTTTCTTAGAACCAGCCAATTGAATGTCTAATGTAGGAGCTTTAATGGCATAAGAGTTTTCTAAGAAATCTCTGGCTTTCCAACAGGATTCATTGTAGTAATCACCTGTGGTGTAACCTGTTCTGTAGTAGACAACAGCGATTTCTTTACCAGTCTTCTTATGAATGATTCTCTTGTTGTCATCAAATTTACTGTATTCTAGATCCTTTAACGCTTCTTCAAAAGTCAATCTAACACTCTTAATACCGTATAATCTCAATAAATTGAATTCGACTGTCTTTTGATCAAATAAATTAGTTTCGTTTGGTTCGACAATAAAGGCAATGGCAGCCTTTTCTTTCTTGGTCTCAGAATTCATAGATTGATACATGGTAAAAGCACGGGCTAGACCTCTTGGCATAAAGACAGAAGATTCGGAGACAGGTAATTCACCCATACCTTCGTAGAACATCTTCATTTCACCACTAGCATCATAAGCACCCAGACTGTTTAGGAAAGAATGTAATTCACCAACTTTGGTGGATAAACCAGCAAAGGAAACAGATACAGTGTTGAATTCAACTTGTTTGATTTGTTCAGAACTTTGGTCGATTAAATAATCTGATCTGAACAAACCTAATTTTAAAGTTTGTTTAGAGTCACACTTTTTAGCCATATCATAAAGTCTGCCAGTAAATTCAGGATCAGAGTGGACAAGTTTCCCACTTTCTTCCATTAGCCAATCAGAGTTGGAAACTTGAGCGTACAATTGATTGTAAGTCTTTTGCAAAGTCTTAGCGTTCTCGAATACCTTAGCTGGGATTGGGGTTGGAAAGATGGTGGTTGGAGCAACATTAGCCTTACTGATACTATCCTTGTCAGCCATGATTAAACCATTAGCTAGAGCCCATTGGTTCAATTGAGGTAGAATGTTCTCTTCAACTTGAGTAGTGGATAGCTTTGGATATGGAGCATGTTCTGGTCTGTTCATTTGACTAATTGGGGACATCATCTTGAATCAGAGTAAAAATGGTTTACTGTGGATGATTTGCAATCACTTAAGTCACTGAGTTAGAAATATATCAATTAATTACTATCTCTCCTTTTTGAACAAAAATATTTATTTCAACATTGATTTATATATTGAAATACCATTACCTAATCGTTGTGGAAAAAAAAATTGCCCAAAAAAAAAATCGGTGAAATGCCTGTACGTACAACAACTGCAAATCTCACACAGGGACGATGCCCATAACAAAGAGTTGTTGCTACTTTTGACCTAAGCAGAGACTGAAATGAATAGAAAACGAATATTCATTCCCTATATCTGCATACTTTTATAGATTTTAATGGGTGCAAGATTACGTAAATGCATAGAAATAAGAAATACAATATTGCGCAGTAATTATGAAATGTTAGCATAATATAAATTTTGAAAATGTTAAGAAAGTACCTTTCCCATATTCATCTCTGAATATGCAATAAAGATTAAAACATACAATATCGACATAATTAAAAAAAAACTGTCGACATTTTCGTACGGGAAATATGTATAGACTTCTTGATTATTATTCTAGGAACGGTAGTATCATAACGGAGTCGTAGAAAAAGATTTAAAAAAATCCAGACTCCCTTACTTCTGTTAAAGATCATTCCAATGATGTGGTAAATTTTACACATCAAGTTGAGTAATCAGACTAAAATACATTATAAATTGAACGGAGCCTTCCGTTCTTCATATAGTATAATATGTGAATGATAACGTATAGCCTGACACTCTTGCTGGTATAGCACTTGTAGAGATGTAGCGACATTAGTCAAGGAAACTATAGATAGTCTCATTTATTTAAGATACTGAAGTTCTTCTCTAATATATTAAACTTAAGAAAGAAAAAAATTTAACATTTTCATGAAGATTTCAAAGAACAAAAAAAATGTTTGGATTCGTGTAAGACGATAACTACAAATTTTAGTAAGGGTTTGAAAACGTCTAAATTAGAAGAAGGTCTGAGGGAATTCAATCCTCCATATACTCATTGATTCATTGGAAAACATAGTTTTGGTTGTTTCAGTTTTTGACTTAGTGATTATTACTTTAGTTGAAATAAAGAAAAATCATTGGTTATCTTTCATTATTCAGAGATTAATTTTTATTCAAAAAATAAGATATGCTACCGTTTAAACCAAAGTATCACATGGATTAGAGCTTTAATACACGAAAAAAAAAACCGTACATTGTTTAAACATATGTCACAGCAGGCTGAAAACGATCGAAATTTTTCCAAAAAAATAACGACAACTGCAGGATTTGAACCTGCGCGGGCAGAGCCCAAAAGATTTCTAATCTTTCGCCTTAACCACTCGGCCAAGTTGCCATTTATAAAAAAGAAACTTTTTTCTGTCTCTTTTATAGTGGATGCTTTATATCACGTGATCAAAACATAAAACTTGTAGAACGTACTGTTTTAAATGATTATTGTGTAAATTTGTTTTATTATGAACTTACGTTTTATCTATTATTCCAAATATTAATTTAAGAATTTCTGGTTTGAATCAGCTATGTTGATTAAAACATTAAAGAGCGATATTGTAACCTGTTCATATTACATGGATTTTTAAATTGACCGTTCGAATTCAAATAACAATTTAAGGAACACTCAGTTCAATGCCAATTGATCTACATATTGAATAAACAGATATTTAACTGTGTGAGGTTTGGGAGTTATACAGCACTACTACTATCGCAAATTTTCTTCTATAAATGATTTGGTTTTCCAAAATATGTAGACTAATAAATAGTGCGTTAAGTGCACAGTGCGTCAGCTAGAGCTTAAAATAAAATGTATTATTTTTGCCAATTTAGAAGTCATTCCAGTGGGAAAAAATCTCAAACCCCACAAATTACTACGAAATTTCTGGGTGTATCCCTAATATCTTTCCTTGCTAATAGTCCAAGCATAAAAAGTAAAAGGGAAACACAGAAATTGTTTTATTTTGTTAAAATTAAGAATGACTCCGTGATTTGGTCGTACTTACCTAAGTTTTATCAAGGGAAATCAATGCATTGGATAATGTTGATTTTAACTGAAACTGAAAATAACAACGGAAAGCAGAGTGTCACAGATAACAGGGCAATATTTGTAGCGTAATATGGCGTTTAATAATATTGATGTACTTGTAATATCAACAAATAATATAGAAATTGCTAAACGTATTAGTTGAAGTTTGGGTGTTCCCCTTTTCGTGTAGGTCTTTAAAACTCTCAGTCTTTGGTGACGGTATTCATCAATGCAAACAAATGAGAAGAAGTAGTATCCCAATACTTAAAAATAACAAAATATATTTTGTAACTATAAATGCAAAGAACTAATAATCGCTAAAGTAGAATGTTTAAAATTCTCAATCTTAAGATCTGGTTTTATTCCAGAGATTTATTAATTTTTATATTTTGTTCGGATTAGTCTCTCTTCAGAATAGTACAAAAAAGACTGTTTTTGTAAACAAAAAAACAAAAGTGATATTTCAGAATATAACAAAATACATAGATGAAGTACAAAATTTAGTAACTTTCAGTAGCCATGGTCCAAGAATGAACTTATAGCAGTTAGATAACAATTTTCTTACCAGTTATCTTTATTTCTATAAGCTGACAGTAATATTCTTAATACAATGACTGTAATATTTTCCAAAGAACATAATACTAGATTTTTGCATTAGCTAGAAAGCAAATAATATATAAACATTAAGGATAGCTATTTTACGTAGTTATCATTATTTCATCAGTTTCAAAATTACTTCTTATATCCAATTGAAAAATCTAACACTAATCAATTAAACCCCAATAACCATTGGGCAGTTATAATAAATGCTGTGCGCGGGCATCTTCAAGTAGAAGTTAAACTATTAAGAAATGGAATTAGTACTATTCTTTCGACATTGAATGTTATCATTTACTTTTAGCAGTGAAGTTTATCTATCAAATAAAAATTTGAGACATACGATGTAATAGAAAAGAAAGAAAATATGGGACGTGCAATTCTTAATTGTTGGAAGACGAACAAACAAGCGGGTAGAGCACAGATTGTATTATTACCACTTAACATTGAACTACGACACAAGTTTTCCTGGATGATTTTAGTCTTCCTATATAATTCCAAGTATTAGTATCAACTTGAGAGGTCTTATCTTCCCAAGACACATTTATTTCTGTGATTACTATGGACCGCTCCCCTCCCTCGGCTGGAAGTCCATACTGCACGTTCACACACAGTCCATCCCATCCATCCACCATTAGCCAGGAAAAGTGCCGTTTATGTTCGGGTTTGTTTCTGCTACGTTTCTGAAGCCTGTTTATGCAACAGTGCCAAAATGTGATATTTTTTTTATCAAAGTGTGCCACCAAATTGTACTTTATTTTCTAATAGTGAATGAAGGTGAAAATAATTTGTAGGGCTTGTTCAGTGCGAGAATCAATTCACTAACAGAATTTTTTGCAAAAAAGTTCGTAAAGTTGTCCAAACATTGAGAAACACACCTCCTGGATATGTACTGTACCTGTACTTACTTGGATTAAGAGTGGTGTGTTTAACAGTTATTAGAATATCAAGTTTAGTGAAACCCTTATAGAGGTACTATTTTTACATGCGACTGCACGCTTTGTTACAGTATTGCTGACATTGACGTTCGAGTCTGTATATAAAATAGCGAAGAAACTGTTATTTTTGCATAACAGAGATCTTGCAATATATAAGAAAAGCTGTCCCCTAACTGCGATGAGAAGCTTTACTAATACCTTTTCGTCGAATCCAACATATAGAAATCTACAGAGTTTCGTATCAATATGCTTGATACCAGTATTTAAATGGAAGAACAAATGTAGAGAGAGGTGGTGCATTACAGCAGACACGCGCACATCGAGTTCGTTTGCCTCACCGACGTATGTGTAGATAACTATATCGTACACTAGTTGCCACTGCGAATAACGGTATACGGCCACAACCTCTTTCACAAAGAACAATGTGCCTAATGTAACATCTGCAAACACCACCTTGCCATATTACCCACATACATATAGATATATATACTTAACTTGGCTAGTGTACACCGTCATGGCCCGTTCAGCCACAACTTCTTGCTAGACCAAGCTTTCCAGCCAACAACACACACAACCAGGAAACAGAAGGCCTCTTTCACCCCACAGAATCCCTTTGAATGCTCTTTATATGTGTCAATAGAGGTGGATTACCAAACTTAATGCTGGGAAAAGAAGAGGCAGGCAGAACGCCAAAAGACGCCTTGAGAAAGAAAACGCGAAAGAGCGGACTCACTTTTTTTGGTAAGTCTGAGGGTAACGGCTATTCCGATAGCAACGCGTAAATGCAGCGTGCGCACAACCAAACAATAGTCAAAATAGCGAAAGTCTCTGAAAAAAAAAATTGAACACGTCAAGCAATAATGACAACAATTGAAGATATTGCAACAACAACTGAGCAAGAGAGAGACAGAATCCCGAGAAATTCTACCCTGGATTAACTATTATTTTTTTATACTTGAATTTTAAAGTGCGATGTAGTCTAGCTTTCTTTTGCTGTTTCGTGTTCTTCCAATTAAGAAAAATTGTTTCTTAGTTTCTTGCTAATATAAAACTGATAATCAGTTAATTTCGTAATATCATCTTTGTTTTTTGATCTTTTTTTACCATCTCTCTGCTACGAGAAACCATATAGATAAACGTTACTTTTACTCTAGTTGATAGTCATGTCCTCTTCTACTGGTTTTGAAGACAAGACAGAGTCATCTCAACTCAAATCAAGAATAAATAAAAAGACAAATGTCGAAGAAATAGTAGCTGATGAAGCAGAAGATGTTTCAAAGACAGCTAAAGGCGTACAAAAGGGTCAAAACCCACTATTGAAGGTAGAAGCATATGCCATGCCGATCGTTTTCACCTTAATTGCTTTATTCGTCAGAATGTACAAGATTGGTGCTAACAGTCACGTCGTTTGGGATGAAGCCCATTTCGGTAAGTTCGGCTCATACTATCTAAGACACGAATTCTATCACGATGTTCATCCTCCATTAGGGAAGATGTTAGTCGGTCTATCTGGTTATTTGGCCGGTTACAACGGTTCATGGGATTTCCCATCTGGTGAATCTTATCCAGACTACATTGATTATGTTAAGATGAGAATTTTTAACGCTTCCTTCTCCGCTATGTGTGTTCCAGTAGCTTATTTCACCGCTAAAGCTATCGGTTTCCAATTACCAACTGTTTGGTTATTCACATGTTTGGTTCTTTTCGAAAACTCTTACGCTACTCTAGGTAGATTTATTCTATTAGATTCCATGCTATTATTTTTCACCGTGCTATCCTTCTACTGTTTTGTTATGTTCCACAATCAAAGATCAAAGCCTTTCTCCAGAAAATGGTGGAAATGGTTAGGTATGACCGGTTTAAGTCTTGGATGCGCCATCTCTGTTAAAATGGTCGGTCTGTTTGTTATTACTTTGGTTGGTATATATACCGTGATCGATTTATGGTGTTTCTTAGCTGACAAGAAAATGTCATGGAAGACTTATATTAACCATTGGTTAGCTAGAATTATCTGTTTGATCGTGTTCCCATTCTTAGTCTTCTTACTATGTTTCAAGATTCATTTCATTCTATTGTCTCATTCCGGTACAGGTGATTCCAACATGCCTTCTTTGTTCCAAGCTGGTCTAGAAGGTTCCGACGTCGGAATGGGTCCTCGTGACGTTGCTATCGGTTCTTCTACTTTCTCTATTAAGAATCAAGCTTTAGGCGGTGCTCTATTGCATTCTCATATTCAAACCTACCCTGAAGGTTCCCAACAACAACAAATTACTTGTTATGGTTTCAGCGATGCTAACAACGATTGGTTCTTAGATTACGCTAGAGGTGAAACTGCATTTGACCCAGAAAATAATGATACTGCCATTGATTTCGTTAGAGATAACGGCATGTACAGATTAGTTCACAAGAGCACTGGTAGAAACTTACATTCTCATCCAATTGCGGCTCCAGTCTCTAAGACCGAATGGGAAGTCTCCTGTTATGGTAATAAAGATCAAGGTGATTTCCAAGATAACTGGATCATTGAAATTGTTGACCAAAGAGGTGAAGAAGATAAGACTATGCTACATCCATTGACTTCTTCTTTCCGTATCAAGAACGCTGAACTGGGATGTTACTTAGCTCAAACTGGTGTTAACTTACCAGAATGGGGTTTCAGACAAAGTGAAGTCGCTTGTGTTAAGAATCCTTTCAGAAGAGATAAGAGAACTTGGTGGAATATTGAAACACATGAAAATGAAAAATTACCTGAAAGACCAGAAAATTTCAAATATCCAAAGACTAACTTCATTAAAGATTTTATTCACTTGAATTTAGCCATGATGGCTACTAACAATGCTTTGATTCCAGATCAAGAAAAATATGATTCCTTAGCTTCTTCTGCTTGGGAATGGCCAACTCTTCATATCGGTCTAAGATTGAACGGTTGGAACGATGAATCCGTTAAATACTACTTAATCGGTACTCCAACTTCTACTTGGGCTTCTACTATTGCTGTTTTGTCTTGTATCCTTGCTGTCGCTGTCTTATTTTTCAGATGGGAAAGACAATTACCAAACTTTGCCTCTAGTGAAACTTTGAACGTCTTTATGATGGGTGTCTTTTACCCACTATTAGGTTGGGGTTTACATTTCATGCCATTTGTTATCATGTCCAGAGTCACATACGTTCATCACTACTTACCAGCATTATATTTTGCATTAATCATCCTAGCTTATTGTTTCGATGCTTTATTAAGACAAACTTGTCTAGAAAAGAAATGCCCAAAGAGTGGTAAATTTATTAAATGGGGTCTATTTACTCTATTCTTCTTTGGTAACATTGCATGTTTCATTCTATTCTCTCCAATTTCATTCGGTATGGACAAACATGTTGTCGAATACGAATATTTGGACTGGTTGAAAACATGGACCATTACTAACCGTCATTGATGTAATTCTATAAATATTACTAATCCTATTTTATATCTATACGATATTTATATATAAATATATATTTTAACTGAAATAAAGAAAAAACAACAACATATAATATTAGTTACAAAAATAAATATATATATATCTAAAGGCTCCCTATATTATTGCGTAATTCTATCAGAATCATACAAATGAGAGTGGCCCATTATACCTATATTACGTGTAGTTGCAGGTGTTAATAATTGTCCTCTATGTGGTACGTTACCTTGTATACTAATCACGTTTTCCAACGCTGGTGATGTGACTGATGACAAAGGACCGAACTTTGGGTCACCACGATGATGCCCGTTACTATTAGAATGATGTGCCATTTGTGGCGCTGTTGGGATGCTCGATGTGGCCCTCGACACAGTCTGTAGATCACCTTCTCTTTGTGATTCATCTACGCTGGAATTAGATGCAACACTATCCAGATTGTACAATGGCGATTCTGTTACTACATGCTCATAGTTAGGTGGATTTTGGGCATCTTTAACATCCTGATAAATAGGCGGCACCTCTTCATCCCAAGATATACCTAAACCTGATCTTTCAGTAACATTGAGTCTAAATTGCATTCTCAGAACTCTTGCTGCACCGGTTGGTACGCTTACAACTTTTGAATTAATATTGGTTTCAGTTTTAGATTTTGGAGAAGAATTATTATCGGAAGGATGTGGAGACAACGAACTCCCATCCTCTTCAACTGGACGCCCTTTCCAAGCAGTTTGATTTGCCAACATAAACGATAACTCTACCAATCTTTGATCATCTCTTGCCACTGAGGTTGAAGTGGTTGAAGCATTTTTTGGTGTTTTCGAGATGGGTTGACCATTTGTATACTGTAAAGTCTCTTCTGCGACAACTATTTCAACAGCAAGGATATGATTGACATATATCCCTAATTCTAAATCTTGTATATCGCAGGAAAGGTTGATGTGGGGTTTTGTTTGTGGTGGGATCGGTTTAGCTGTGGATGCATAAAGCAAAGGATTCCTTACACCTGTGGTTAACGGCATACAATCAATATCTGTAACCAATTCTATCTTCCCATGATGATCGAAATCGGTTTTCCATCCACTTTTCATTTCACCTTTAGAAATAATTCTTACTTCTTCGGTAAATAGAGTACTATTATTATTTTTGAATTCTTGTTTCATTTGTTCTTCTCTTTGACGACGTTGCTGTTGCAAAATTTCTTGTCTCAAAGCATCATCACTAGGGTGAATGAAAGGGGTGTTATCATCATTATCATCATCATCAATATTACGGGGATGTCTAGATTGTGATTCTCCGTGCCTGTTAGAGTTACCATCTTGTGGTACTTGTGCTTGGGCATGTGATCGTGACACAGGTCTTGCTGTCGATGATACCGATGGATCAACAGGACCTTCAGTGAATGGAGACAATGTATTCAGTGGATCATTTAACCCAACAGTTACATTTCTCATACGACCCAAAGGCATATTTTCAGGTGAACTTACAGATACTCTAACTTGTGGGCCTACATCCCCATATCGTTTAATTGGATGGATTGGTTTCTTGGCTCTTTCAATTTCTTTCTGTTTAACAGACTCTTCCAATTTTTTCAATTGAGCTTCATGATCGTTACATGCATTTGCCCTAACTCTAGTTGTTTCTTCTATTCTCCATGCAATTTTTCTCATTCTCCATCTTGTATCACCAGAAGAAACACCATCTAACTTCAATTCTAATGGGAAACTTGATTTTGGATATATTACATTTGGTAACACAGCAGCAGCTGTCAATTCAGTCGGAGGGAATACTCTCAAAGAATTTTTATCAGGACCTCTCAGAATACTACGTGTCACCTGAATAGGCATATTCAATCGTAGATTCTTTGTTTCTGGATCATTATGTACTTTGTATTTTGCGGTTGCGATCAATTCATATTCAATATGAGTCATGGCACTTGCCCCTAAGGATGAAGTAGCTGGTAAATTACCAGGTGTTAAATATGAAAATGGATAAACATGCTTTCCAATATTTTTTTCTTCCATTTTTGTCTGAATTTTCCATTTTTTTAATTCTGTTATCTTTGTCTTACATTTATTACAATTTTGTATACTTGATGATTCTGGTACAAAAGGCATATGGTAATGAACTTTTTGTACAAATCGTAAAGTAACTGCAACAACTTTTATATTCTTATAACTTTTCTCCTCCATAGAGGCCAGTTGAGCTTGTCTAGATAAAGAAGTTTGAGAATTCTTCTCATGAGATAAAGTAACTGTACTTTTCCTCAGCGACGACGACGACGACGTCGTTGATGAAGGCGAACTCTTTGTGGCTCGCAATGGAGCGTTCGTTGGTTGACTTAGTGAATGTGGCTTCTTCACTTTTAAAGTCAATATACCTGCGAGTAATGCACCTGATGAATCTACAGCATTACCATACATTACACATGGTGGCGATTCAATCTTTATAGAGAGCTCTAAAGGACACTCTACTACATTAGTAGGTGTTATAGATCCATTGTTCTTCTTCTTCCTGCTTTCATTCTTCCCAATAGAGGATCCATAAGCTTGTGTTAATTTCGAGAACACCATGTTAAAAAACAAGCTATTCAAAAAACAAAAAAGTAAAGCACTGGGTACTAGCAACTTAATCTGATCTCTTGGTATATTTAGCTAATAAATTAAATCTAATTTAAAAAAGGGCCAGTATCTTACCAATTTAAGATGCTTTTAGTAGCTAAACCAAACTATAGCAAAAAAAATATATATATATATATATAATATAAGGATAAATCGAAATAAGGCTTCTAAAAACAAGAAAAAAAAGATTCATATATACGCACACCCTAAAAGACCTGTTAAGATAAATAGGTCCAACACTACGACAACTCTTCAACCTGCATAAATCACTAACAGATATAAAACTGTACATTGTTTCCTTCAAGGTTCTTTGCTGTGAATTCAAAATTTTTCAAAATTTTTTTTTCAAAAAATTTCAGTTTTTAGGGTTTACCGACAGCACAAACATAGGGTTCCTCATCGCGCTACAAGACAGAATTCCCATTGCGGTGTTTGGGTGTGGTATTGAAAAGCAGAAAAATTTTCTGGAAGAAAAAAGTTGAAAAATTTTGAAATTTTCAATCAGAAGAAAGAGATGAGATGAGATGATCAAACTTGGAAAGGTCTTTTTAAATACAGGGTGATACAACTTAGGTTATTGGGGATAATAAGTTCAAATAGTCAGTCCTTGTTATATATATATTACGGAAACAGGGAAGATAAATTGTGTGAGAGATGTCTGATGAAATTGTTTGGCAGGTAATTAACCAAAGTTTTTGTTCACACCGTATAAAGTCGCCCAGTGGGCAAACCTTCTGTAGGGATCCACATAATGTGACAGGTCTATGTACTAGACAGTCATGTCCATTAGCTAACTCTAAGTATGCTACTGTGAGGAGTGATAAAGGTAGAATATATTTGTATATGAAGACCCCGGAAAGAGCGCATACTCCAGCTAAATTATGGGAACGTATTAAGTTATCTAAAAATTATTCAAAGGCTTTACAACAAATTGATGAACATTTGTTACACTGGAGTAAATTTTTTCAACATAAATGTAAGCAAAGATTTACTAAATTGACACAAGTAGCCATTACTGAGAGACGTATGGCTTTGAGAGAAGAAGAAAGACACTATGTTGGTGTTGCTCCAAAGGTGAAACGTAGAGAGGAAAATAGAGAAAGAAAGGCATTAGCTGCTGCCAAGATCGAAAAGGCTATCGAAAAGGAATTACTAGATAGATTAAAGAGTGGTGCTTATGGTGATAAACCATTAAACGTTGACGAAAAGATTTGGAAGAAAGTTATGGGTAAATTGGAGGATGAGAATGAGGATGAAGAATTGGAAGATGAAGAATTGGAAGAAGAGAGTGATGATGGTGAAGTTGAATATGTGGCCGATGAAGCAGATGCTGACTATGTCAGTGTAGAGGACTTACAAAAATGGCTAGCTGATTCTGATGCTGAACAATCTTCCGATGAAGAGAGTGAAAGTGACAGTAGCGATAGTGACAGTGATGATAATGCTGAAGGTTCAAAGAAACGTAAGAAGACAAAAGCTCCAAAGAGTAAGCGTCCAAAGGTTGAAATCGAATTCGAAGAAGAACGTGAAGTTCAACAACCAGAACAAGAAGTTGCTCATTAATTTTAAAGAAATTTTTTTTTCAACATCTATTCGTTTTTGTCTTATTATGTTCCACACCCATCTCTTTACAAAATGCATTAGTGAGAACATAGAAAGCAAATCCATTTTCCCCCCAATTCCTTTAGTTAACTGCACGTCTACTTCATTATAGATCGATACATATATAAATATTTAAAGACCCTCATCTACTTAACCTTAATAATAAAGGAATTTTCTGTATATTAGTTTATAGATTATTAGGTACAAATTTACTACTATTTACATAATGGTCTAATGATTATGTTTTTCTTATTTTTTTTTTTAAGTTATGCAGATAATGCAATTTTAAATGTTCTACAAGATAACCTTAGTTGGGTCTAAATCCTTATGAACAAAAGCTCTATTACCACCAGCACCCAAATAATCAGCGGCAATATTACCATTACCTCTGATTTGATATTGATAAGTGACTAAACCATCAAGACCGACTGGACCACGAGCATGGATCTTTGAGGTAGAGATACCAACCTCGGTACCAAACCCGTATCTGAAACCATCAGCAAATCTAGTAGAGGCGTTCCAGTAGACACCTGCAGAGTCAATACCCTTTAGGAACTTATCTGCATTTTCGTTGTTCTCTGTGATGATAGAATCTGTATGTTTTGAAGAATGTTCATTGATGTGTTCGATAGCAGCTTGAGTATCCTTGATAAACTTAACAGCACAATCAAACGACAAAAATTCCTTATCGAAATCTTCCTTTTCATTAACATCGACAATATGAGATTTCATGTCATCTGTAAGTCTTTCTCCAAGCTTTTGTTGATAAGAATCCCTAACTTCAGAAGTAACATGTAAAGTAACACCATTTTCAATCATATTTGTTAGAACATCATCCCAATGGTTCAATTTTGGATTTATCAATAAAGTTTCCATAGCATTACAACCAGCTGGATAATTTGTCTTTGCGTCGACGGATATTCTTTTGGCTTTTTCCAAATCTGCAAATTCGTCAACATAAACGGAACAAATACCATCAGCATGACCTAATACAGGGATCTTAGTATTTCTCTTTATGTTTCTCACTAAGGCATTTGAACCTCTTGGAACAACAAGATCAATCAATTCATCTTGATCTAATAAATCGGAAACATCTTGACGAGTTTCAATCAATTGTACGGCACCAACTGGAACACCTGTCTCCGTAACGTTCTCAGCAATAGTATCATTAATAACTTGAGCCATCTCTCTAAAAGTATTTACAGATTCTTTACCACCTTTTAGGATACCTGCATTACCACTCTTAATACAAAGAGCTGTAATATTAGCAATGACTTCAGGACGAGATTCAAAGATGACTAATAACACACCTACTGGTGCAGTAACTTGATATAGCATCATATCATCATCTAGTTGTCTGGCAAGTTTCACTTGTCCGACTGGATCCTGTAAATCTGCAACATCTTTGATACCTTGTAACATAGTTTCAAATTTATCTCCTTGAAATAAGTTTAGACGTTTCAATAAGGAACTCGATAGACCCGAGGTCTCAGCTTCAGCTAAATCCTTCTCATTAGCTACTTTAATAGCATCTCGTTTAGCTGATAAACTATCGTGAATTTTATATAAGATAGAAGAACGACTCTCATTCGATAAAGTCTTCAGGATATTACCTGCAACTCTGGCACTTTTAGCAATTTCATAAGCCGACGACATATTTGTGTGAATGTATTATAACTTTGAAGAAATGAATAATATTTATGTTTATTATAGTAAACGGGAACCAGTTCACTATACCGATAACTCACTATTTTGGACAATTTAAAAACTCAGTCAAACGTTCTTCTTTATCATTTATACCAAAGCTCCCTCTTCCTATGTATATATATATGTGGGTTACCTATTGAACGTCTCAGTCTCTCTTAGTAAGATCGTCTGTATCGTGTGTGTGACACACACACGATTTTCAGAAATTTTTCAATTTTTTTTCCAAAATTTTTCCCCTCAGCAGGTTTCTGTGGGGTTGCGTCATTTCACAAGAAAGAGAGAGGGAGAGAGAGGGAGCACACAATAAATTGAGAATATAGTCACAAGAAGAAGAAGAACAAGAAGGAAGTAAAGAATGAAGGGAGAAGAGTCTTCTCCGTTGGGTTGGATTACGTATGCGTCTATGTATATCTCTATATATGTATAGGTATCTGTGCGGGAACCCTACGTCATATGGAGGGGGTATGTCTATATAACATTATTGCCATAGCTATCATGCTCACGAGGACAACATCACAGACGAAATATTTGTATTTATGCATTGAATTTGTGTTCTTGTCAAGCTCTTGCAAAGTATTCTCGACTACCAGCAAGTTGTCGAATTTGCGGATAGTTTCTTTTTGTGAAGCCAGTTTGTCCTGGCATGCACGCATACGGGCCTCGAGACTCTGTAGATCCTTGACACAGTCGCCAATCGTACAATTCATCTGACATTGGAACGATTTTTTATCGGTTAAATTGAATCGTTGTTTGACTTTGGTGTTATAATTGTTATCCATTGCATCTCGGAGTTCACGGATACTTTTATTAACTTTATCGTAATCTTCACTCAGTTGATCGAAATGTTGCAACATTGTAGTGAACTTGATCTCTTCTTGTATGACTTTGTTTTGAAATGTCTCCTTAAGTTTTGATTGCAAATTCGAAAGACTCTTATGTATATGTTTCTCATAATATAATGACATATCGGGATCCTCGTCTTTAGTTTTTAAAATTTCATTTTGTGGTTGATAATTTGATGTCCCAGCCGCTTTATTGGGTGCATTGGAGCCATTATAATTCACTGAACGAAATTCTGGAGCAATCGTCTTGGGGATAACTGATTTCGACCCCTCAGAAGAACTTATATTATCCATGTTCATAATTGATGGGAATGGTGAAGAACTTGACGAGCCTAGGGTCCAGCCCTGATTACTCGATGGTTGTTTTGAAGAATCTAAATCTTTTAGAAGCACGTTATGCAATTGGGTATAACTTGACGATGACGAACTGGTATTGCTATCACGATGTGGTAAGTTTAATTCGTTTGATCTCATTGTACTGAAAGGTGCATGCAATGAGGATATTCCGCTTGATGATGATGTTGATGGACGATGCAATTGGTGAAGTTGTCCCGTTGAATGATATTGTGCCTGCGAGGGCTCATTTTCCATCTCACTAGGTTTTAAAAATTGATTGACAAGTCTTTTCTTATTGTTCATACTACTTGAAGAACTGAAATGACTAGACATTGATCTACCATTCTTCATGAATGCAGAACTTGGTGTTGAAAGAAACATAGAACTTCGACGATGCATAGATGACATCTCTGATATCGATCCATTTCTAGATTCTCTGGGACTAATTAGAGATTCCTCTGTTGTAGACATGGAAGGTGTCGGCATTACACGACTGGGACTATGTGAGACTGCTAACGTATGACTCTTGGGACTCACATGGAAATTAAACTCTAAGTCACTAAATCTTCCTGTTCCGGCTGCCGATACATCAAACCCAGACTCTCTCATGGATGTAGTACTAGTACTACCACTACTACCAGTTGTAGTAGGTACTGGTATGATCTTCGCCCTCCTTGTTCCCTCATTTAATTTCCTTGAACTATAATCTCTGGAATCGTCCTCACTGTCTGAATCACTGATCATAGCATGCTCATCATAACCATTCGAAAAATATCGTTGCAAATTTAACATGGACCTGTCTTGTTCTTCGGTGTTCATCGTAGTTATAGGGACATCATTTACCACTATGAGAGGTGACTTCTGTAATTTGGTAGTGGTATCCTTAGTGGAACCTTCCTCAACTGAGGGAGCTTTGAACTTCTCCATCCCCCATCTTTTATTCTGCCCACCCATAGAGAGAAACGCAGGAACACCTTCCCTATCCTTTCTCTCCATTCTATCTACTAGTAGATCCATCTTTCAAATATATACTGTGAATCTCTTTGAAATGAAAAAAGAATACTATTTATTCGTATACTTCTTTCACACTTAATCAAACAACCACAAAATACACACACCAGGAAATACAAAATCTAGTTCCTAAGCTAACTTTATCGTTGTGGATAATGATTACTTTCGAAAACTGTCGATGATTGTCAGAAGTATGAGTGAAGTCGTTTAATATGCGCGCAGTCTCTTCTTGGCTGTTTCACAGTTATCAACGATCAAATATACCAAACGAAGATAAACTATAGGTATAAAATGGCAACGATCTCTAATAACCAAACGATCTACGACAGGTTAAACCCTTGTTAAGTATACTTATGAGTGAAAGGGTCGATTTGACTACCTTCTCATTAGCTGAAATGAAATTTTTGCTAACTGAAAATTCTTGGCTCGTTGTAGAGTGTGTGTTTGGGGTTACCCTCATATCTGAACGGCGCGCAGTTTTACGAATTTTCTTTGGTTTCTTTACGTGTTGTTTTTGTTATTGTGATGGGGCCCTATTGAGAGAGCAGAGTTACTTTTTGATTCAGTTATAAACAACCTACAATCGACTTCTCGAAGTGATAAAAGAGATTGGTTTCGTGCTTTGGTACTGTTTTTTACCTGTTTTTTTAACTAGTAGACTATACAGATATATACACATACACACACGTCTGCCTGAAAATATGTCGTTAGAAGTAGGTACGAGGTGTTGGTACCCAGACAAAGATCAAGGCTGGGTCGGTGCAGAAGTGGTAAAGAACGAACTTTCTGATGGAAAATATCATTTATCGTTGAAACTAGAGAACCCTGACAGCGATGTAGTGTCTGTAGAAGCTAGCGAGGACGAATTACCTTTGTTGAGAAATCCACCGATTCTTGAATCTACCGAGGATTTGACATCGTTATCTTATTTAAACGAACCTGCTGTCCTACATGCGATTAAGAAAAGATACTCACAATTAAATATATATACTTATTCTGGTATTGTGTTGATTGCTGCCAACCCGTTTGATCGTGTAGATCAGTTGTATTCTCAGGATATGATTCAAGCTTATGCTGGGAAACGTCGTGGTGAGATGGAACCTCATTTGTTTGCTATTGCAGAAGAAGCCTATAGATTGATGAAAAATGATAAACAAAATCAAACTATTGTGGTAAGTGGTGAATCTGGTGCAGGGAAGACTGTCTCTGCCAAATATATTATGAGATATTTTGCTTCTGTAGAAGAAGAAATGTCATCAAATGTGGGAAATATTCAACATCAAACTGAAATGTCAGAGACCGAAGAAAAAATTTTAGCTACTAACCCTATTATGGAAGCCTTTGGTAATGCTAAGACTACAAGAAATGATAACTCTTCCAGATTCGGGAAGTATCTAGAGATTCTGTTCGATGATCATACTTCTATTATTGGTGCTAAATTAAGAACATATCTGTTGGAAAGATCAAGATTAGTTTATCAACCAACAGATGAAAGAAATTATCATATCTTTTATCAAATGTTGGCAGGTCTATCAAAAGATTCAAAGGAATCCTTAAGTTTAACCTCACCTGATGATTATTTTTATTTGAATCAAGGTGGTGCCACTGAGATTACTGGAATAGACGATTCTCAAGAATTTAAAATCACTACAGATGCATTATCTTTAGTCGGTTTCGATGAGCCAGCTCAAGATCAAATATTTAAGATCCTGGCTGCATTGTTACATATCGGTAATATCGAAATTAAGAAGACAAGAAATGATGCATCGTTATCATCGGATGAACCAAATTTAAAGATTGCTTGTGATTTGTTAGGAATAGATCCATTTAATTTTGCCAAATGGATTACTAAGAAACAAATCGTTACAAGATCCGAAAAGATTGTATCGAATTTGAATTTTAACCAAGCTCAAGTCGCTAGAGATTCTGTTGCAAAATTCATTTATTCAACTTTATTTGATTGGCTTGTTGAAAATATCAATCACGTTCTTTGTAATCCTGCTGTGACCGATCAGATTAAATCCTTTATTGGTGTTTTAGATATCTATGGGTTTGAACATTTCGAGAAAAACTCGTTTGAACAATTCTGTATTAATTATGCCAATGAAAAATTACAACAAGAATTTAATCAACACGTCTTTAAATTGGAACAAGAAGAATATGTGAACGAACAAATTGAATGGTCCTTTATTGAATTCAACGATAACCAACCTTGTATCGACTTAATTGAAAACAAAATAGGTATCTTATCCTTATTAGATGAAGAGAGTAGATTACCAGCTGGTTCCGATGAATCATGGACTCAAAAATTGTATCAAACATTAGATAAGCCACCAACGAATGTTGTTTTCTCCAAACCAAGATTTGGTCAAACGAAGTTTGTTGTCAGCCATTATGCTCATGACGTTGCCTATGATACTGATGGATTTATTGAAAAGAATAGAGACACCGTATCTGATGGCCATCTTGAAGTTCTTAAAGCCACTACAAATGAGACTTTGTCGAAGATTTTAGAAAGTTTAGAGCAAGCTGCTGAAAGATTAGAAGAAAGTAAGAAGAAGAAGGAAGAAGAAGAGCAACAACTGAACAAGAAACAAGGCCCTATGGGCGGTCGTAGGACAGTTCAAAGAAAACCAACCCTAGGTTCCATGTTTAAACAATCTCTGATCGAATTGATGGATACGATCAACTCTACCAATGTGCATTATATTCGTTGTATTAAACCGAATAATGAGAAGGAAGCATGGAAATTCGATAATTTAATGGTATTATCTCAATTGAGAGCATGTGGTGTGCTAGAAACCATTAGAATTTCATGTGCAGGTTTCCCATCCAGATGGACCTTTAATGAATTCATCTTAAGATATTATATTTTATTACCTACTGAAGAATATGCTACAATTTTCCAACAAAAAGAAACAACAAAGGATGATATCATTAATATGTGTAAAAAAATTCTAGATATTACTGTTGAAGATAAAGCTAAATATCAAATCGGTAACACTAAAATCTTCTTTAAAGCAGGTATGCTTGCTTATTTGGAAAAGAAGAGAAGTGATAAGATGCACCGTTCCATTGTTATGATCCAGAAACATGTTAAATCTCAACACTACAGAAAGAATTATTTAGCTACAATGAAGTCATTGAAGTTACTACAAACTGCCGCCAAGGCTTCAGTGGTTCGTCAAAGAGTTGACCATGAATTGAAAACAAATGCTGCTCTATTGATTCAAACTGTTTTGAGAGGGTGCCATGTCCGTCATGAAGTTAATGGTATCCTAAGGACAATTATAGCTATTCAAGCAAAGATAAAGAAACAATTAAAGCAAAAACAAATGCTTGTTGAACATGAACATGATGCTGCAGTGACAATTCAAAGTAGGATCAGATCATTTGTTCCAAGAAAGACCTATCAAAATAATAAAAGAAGTACTATTACTATTCAATCTATGATTAGAAGACGTAGTGCTATGGCCCAATTACAAACTTTGAAAGCTGAGGCCAAGAGTGTCAAAAATCTACAGGAAGTTAGTTATAAATTGGAGAATAAGGTTATCGAATTAACTGAAAATTTGGCTGCCAAGATCAAAGAAAATAAAGAAATGAAGTCTCAAATTGAAAAATTGATGACCGATTTAGAAGAATCTGTAATCTTGAAGGATACCATTGAACAAGAAAAGAAATTACATCAAGATGCATTAGATGAAAAGGACGCTGAGTATGAAACAAAACACAAAGAATTAGATGAACAATTAGCCTCCGCTACTGCACAAATCGAGGACCATAAACAACAAATGGCACAATTAACCATTCAACATAACGAATTAAGGGATTCCTCAGCAAAGAATTTGGAAGAGTTAGAAGAAGCTAAGAAACAACTAAGCGATTACCAAATACAAAACACAGATCTTCAAAATGAGGTGAAGACTCTAAAGGACGAAATCACACGTTTGCAAGGTTCAATCAATATGGGTACAGCAATCAAGACCACAACATTACCACAAGCTTCTACTGCTTCTTCTATGAATATGAGTAATGGTAACCGTATGGCCAGTGATGCCACAGGTGCCCCAGTATTAATGAAGACCGTCTCTACCTTATCTAATGATGAAAACTCGTCTTCTTTAGCCCAAATCAACGAAGAATTATACAGATTATTGGAAAATACCGAGACACTAAATGTTGAAATAACTGAAGGATTATTAAAGGGATTCAAGGTTCCGGATTCTGGCGTGTCCATTGCATTAAGTAGAAGAGATGTTGTCTACCCAGCTAGAATTTTAATAATTGTTCTGAGTGAAATGTGGAGATTCGGTTTAACCAAACAAAGTGAAAACTTCCTCGCACAAGTGCTGATTACAATTCAAAAGGTTGTTACCACATTGAAGGGCAGCGATTTGATTCCAAGTGGTGCGTTCTGGTTAGCAAATGTTAGAGAATTATATTCATTTGTTCTTTTTGCAAGGCAATCTATTCTTACTGAAGAAAATTTCAAGAATGATATGAATGTTGATGAATATAATGAATATGTTTCATTAGTGACAGAATTAAAAGAAGATTTTGAATCATTAAGTTATAATATTTATAACATTTGGTTGAAAAAATTGCAAAAAGAATTACAAAAGAAGGCTATTCCAGCTATTGTGATGTCAGAATCATTACCTGGTTTCAGTGCTAGTGAATCCAGCAGTTTCTTAAACAAATTTTTCAATTCTAATGATGGTTATACAATGGATGATATTTTAACATTTTTTAACAGCATATATTGGTGTATGAGATCATTCCATATTGAAAATGAAGTATTCCGTAGCGTGGTGACAACGTTGTTAAATTATATTGACTCAATTTGTTTTAATGATTTAATAATGCGTCGTAATTTCTTATCATGGAAACGTGGGTTGCAATTAAATTATAATATTACAAGATTAGAAGAATGGTGTAAATCTCATGAATTGCCAGATGGTGCTGATTGTTTGAAACATTTGATTCAAACTTCAAAATTATTACAATTACGTAAATATACCATTGAAGATATTAATATTTTAAGAGGTATTTGTTCCGATTTATCTCCTGCGCAATTACAAAAATTGATTACTCAATCTCATGTGGCAGATTATGAATCTCCAATTCCAGAAGAAATTTTGAAATATGTTGCAGATTTAGTGAAACAAGAGAGTGCTGCCGTTGCCGCTGGTACCTCTAGCACCGAAGGCACCGATAAATCAGGTCTTAAGAATGATATTTTCTTACATACACCAAACGGTCCGTTCGATGATCCATTTGTTCAAATTCCAACTAGAGAATTCGATCAAGTAGAAGCTTATATCCCTGTGTGGCTGAACTTACCAAGTACAAAACGTATCGTTGATCTTGTTGCACAAAATGTAAATGTCATAGAGTAAATAATAAAGTAATAAAAATAATAATAATAATAATAATAATAATATTAATAATAATAATAATATATATATATGTATTTATTGAATAGTTAAATTAATCTTTTTTTTCTTTTCTTTTTGCTCTTTCTCTGATTTAGAGTTCAAATAGTATACACAAAACAAAAACAGAAAAAAACATATACATACACATACTAACAACAATATTTACATTCAAAAATAATGTATTCTATGTGAAATGTACAACAATAGGAACAATGATCACTACTAAAAGAATGATAATCACTAACACCAGACACATTCTCATCTTTAAATCCTTCCACCACATCTGTTTACGCACCCTATTAGCACCACGCTTGAAACCTTGTGCCGATACAGCCAAATTGTCAGCTTTATCCTCGATCGAAGTCAATCTCTCACCACGTTCAGCGACTTTATTGATATTATCTCTCATTATACCGACGGTATCATCGATCTCTGCTTGTAGGTCGGCTGTCCTAGAGTTTTGTTGTGGATGTGCGTCTTCTGGTGGAACATATGGGTCATAAGGTACTGCTGAGGACATTGTAATATATATAGTTCTATGGTTTGGAGTCTATAAGTAGTTTTAAAGCTTAAAATATCGTAGTTGTAGCTCTCTCTTTCTTAAAACTTCCCACTGATTCCTTATATATTCTAGAATTCTAAATATATCTCTCACTATATATATGGATATCCAAAAATTGATTGAATGAGCCTCTCTAAAAAAATGGTGAGAGAAACGCAAAACGCGACAAAATATTTGTGAACTGCAAGGGCATAGAGAGAGGGTAACGATTCTTTGTATCGTGTATTAAATTGAATTTAATTTATAAAAGAAGAGGTTATATTTACGAGTTTGCACCACAAGTGTCTATTTATGGCGGTACACTACTAAGGGACGAATTGTTTAAAGTATTTACCTCTCTTTCTTTTCTTCTTTTCTTTTCGAACTGTAAGATAAGAAATGCTTGCTACATTATCTTTTGTTTCCATTGAACAAGTTGCAGTTACAGATAGGATGTCCAGAATACATTGGCATATGGAACAACATTCCATAATTACTTATTTTTTCTTGTATACTACCAAAGGACTTATCTCTTAACACTTATATGGATCGGAGCAAATAAAATCTCCTAGATAGTGGCACAGTTCACATAGTTAACGACACCAAAAATTGATTGAAGCTTATTAGGGTTGCATAGTAAAAGCGAAAGTAGGGCTCGCCATCGCTGAAAATTTTTTTTTTTTTGATTTCAGCAAATTTCTTTATAAAACAATGAAGAAACTTCGAGTGATGAGATGAGCTCTTCTTGGTCGTTAGATACCATCTTGTGCTCAAAGTGGATATTTCGTTGATACCAGCAAGCTTTCATCGAACACTGTATACAATGTCAAAGTCACTAGAATGGGATTCCCTACAAAATAAATTACAGCCATGGATACGTACCGCTGTAGATGTGATGGGGTTTGAGCATATGACACCCGTACAAGCATCGACGATTCCATTACTTACAGGGAATAAGGATGTCGTAGTGGATTCTGTAACAGGGTCAGGTAAGACTGTAGCATTTGTTGTGCCAATACTGGAACGAATTGTGACAGAAAGAGCAGCAATAAATACAAAGAAAGGTCATTTCCATACATTAATTCTTTCACCAACTAGAGAACTTGCTAAACAAATTCAAGCTGTCATTGATTCATTTTTAGATCAATACCCAGAGGAAACTGCTCAAAAGCATCCGATTAAATCACAACTTATTGTGGGTACTGATAGTATGAATGTACGTGATGATGTGAATTTCTTATTAGAAAATAGACCTTTGATATTGATTGGAACGCCAGGGAGAGTCTTGGAATTTTTCCAGGATCCTCGTGTTAAGACTACTTCATGTAATATGTCCATATTAGATGAAGCTGATAGATTGTTAGATAGTAGTTTCCTAGGAGATGTTGAGAAGATTTTACGAATTTTACCTAAGCAGAGAAGAACAGGTCTATTTTCAGCAACAATTAAGAGTGCAGGGAATGATATCTTTAAGACAGGGTTAAGAAACCCTGTTAAGATTACAGTTAATAGTAAAGTCTCTGCTCCGTCAACAATATCGTTCAATTACTGTTTAGTGAAACCACAAGAAAAGTTACAACAATTACTTCATATACTGGAAAATTATAGATTTAAGAAGTGTATCGTATATTTTCCAACTTGTATTTCGGTTCAATTTTTTTATTCCTTTATTACCTATTTACAAAAGAAAGAATCATCAAGCAATTATATATCGAATGATATTGGCGTATATTCTTTGCATGGTAAGTTACAAACAAGTTCTCGTATGAAGACATTGACTAAATTTACAGAAGATCTTACAAATTCTGTACTATTAACAACAGATGTTGCCGCAAGAGGTATCGATATCCCTGACGTGGATTTAGTGATACAGATGGATCCACCTACAGATACAGATCATTTCCTTCATAGATGTGGTAGAACTGGTAGATTAAATAGAATAGGTAAAGCAATTACATTCTTAAACCAAGGTAGAGAAGAAGATTATATTGATTTCTTAGAGATTAAAAATATTATCTTAAAACCAGCAAATGAATTATTGGCACAAAATCCAGATAATGAAAAATTTTATAATGAAATGAAGTCGTGGTTATTAAAGGATAGAGCTAGATTCGATCACGCAGTAAGATCATACGTTGCATTTATCAGATATTATTCTAACCATTCTGCAAGTTCTATCTTTAGATTGCAAACATTAGATTATGTGGGTCTTTGTAAATTATATGGTCTTTTCCGTTTACCAAGAATGCCTGAAATCACTAAAAATTTCAAAGATGAAGATCCTTTGAATCCTGGTAACAAGATCACATTTGGAGATGGTTGGTTAGTTGATCCACCAATAGATATTAATTCTTTTGCATATATTGATCCAAAACGTGAGCAAGCTAGATTAAAAGATTTGGCTAATCTTGAAAAAATCAACGATAAGAAAAAACTTAAGTTCGAACTAAAGAAAAAAAATATGGCTTGGTCAAATAATAGTTCTTCAAAGGAAGTGAAAACGAAAAGAAGGGAGAAGATGCAATTGAAGAGAAAAGCTATTGAAGAAGAACTTGCTCGAAACGGAGGTGATAGTGGTTCAGATGACGAATCTAATAATGATTGGAAAAATGACATCTTAGAGTCTAGGAAGAAAAGGAAACAACACAATGACGTTCAAGGTCAATTTGACGACTTGTAATCATTGTGAATATGTTATATAGTTTGATATACTACTTGTTATGCATACTTTTTTTATTTTTTTTTCACCGTTTTGTGTATATATATATATATGTGTATTCATTCTATTATTAATGATAGTACGTAGTAGATGCAGATTATAAAAAAAGATATGTATAGTTCATTATATAAACCGTATGAATTAACATTGGGTATTAGGTTTAGTCGAGGACGTAAGTCATATGATCAGAAACCGCCATCAAAACCACCATCAAAACCACCATCATAACCACCATCATAACCACCATCATAGCCACCATCGTCACCATAGTAGTTGTTCTCAACAATTGTATCACCATGATGTGACTCTAAAGCATCTGCCAGTAAGAAACCACCAAGTAAACCTGCACCTGCACCTAATAAACCATTTCTGGTACTGTGATTAGATTGTCTCTGAGGTTGCTGTTGATAAACAGGTTGTTGCTGGTATACAGGTTGTTGCTGGTATATAGGTTGTTGCTGATACATCGGCTGCTGTTGATACATCGGCTGCTGTTGGTACATAGGTTGCTGCTGAGTGGCACGTTGTTGGGGCTGCTGAGGTTGTTGCCTATAACTATTCTTTTGATCTCCAGATTGATTGTTATTCGTGTTATCATTGCTGGAATAGGGTGGTGGTCCATCTGGACGTGAACTTGACCAGGTAGTACCCTTTGGAGCTTCCCATTGAGACTTTTCCGAGGATAAATCAACATAAAACCATGTTGAGTATTCGTCGTCAAAAATTGCTTTCCAACCCTTTGGGACAGTAGGAGGATTATCTCTTGATTGGGCCATTCTCATAAGTTGATATATGATTCGTTTTGTTTATGGTGTTTTGTTTAGTAGAGCTTTTAAGAAAAATTCTGGTGAAATAGAAATAAGGATAACAAATTGTGGATGTGGTAAATCTCTGGGTTTATATCATCATCAAAAACTGGATCAAAAAGAGTTCTACCATCATTTCGGAAGATCAAAAATGTGTGATAGTGAGTACGTTGAAATGTGGCAGAGAAATGAGGCTCATTAATAGAAGCAAAACAACCCAAAATATAAAAAACAAATGCCGCGCACTATAATTGCGCAGTGACCGATGATAACGTGCGATGACTCTGGAAGGCAATGCAGCCAGGGATAACTAAGACAGCAGCTGGTATTCATGATGAGTTGACAATATAACCGTGGTATACGTAATCTGCGACATGGGGTTAGTCCATACATTAATCCTCAACTTAGCCACTTCTGTCTTTTTCTGTGATTATGTAGAACTTTCTAGCATTCGAAACTGACTATATCATTATGCATGCCGTCATATATGAGAGTATTGTTGACAGGGATGTACTGATGAGTTATCAGTTTAATGACTTCCTGGGAGATTAGACCGCCGATGAAGGAGGCTGTTGGATAACTTTCACCAATGAAGAATAGCTTGTTATCGGTTGTCTTTTCCACCTGCTCTTGTTTCTGAAATTTAAGAAGTGTACTCAACACTGGACTGGTTTCATTCAATTTAGGGTCAGTAAGGAAGTCCCTTATTGATCTTGTTGTCGGTTTAATACATTTTATATTCTTTACGTTGCGGGAAAATCTTGAGATCATATCAGCAGAGATACTTTCATCTAGTTGGTGGACCACTTTAGAAAAATTAACCAAGTCATATTTGGCTTTATTTTTGTACACTTGTTGTAATTCTCCAAATATTTTTGAGCTCGATTCCATGTCTGGGATATCAGGGTTTACCATTATATCACCTCCATTTGATTTTAAATATACAGATAACGCATGAAGTAATATAATAACTTGTTTGTTATACCCATCTCTCCAGCCATTAGTTTTTTCATCTCTATTTTGTTGCGAATGCTTGATCAACTCTTGTAAACTGACTTTGTAGGTTTCATTTGGTAAAGCCACGTATGAATATCTAACAGCTTCATCATAATTCATATCGTTTTTACCCTTTGGGTTAATCTCTGAAATGTACCAATTTGTCAACGTATCCTTAATCATCTTATTGTCAACAGATGCAATAGGGTGCAAATGTTGTAATGCCTTGTACAGTAGTACAATATACGGTAATTCTGCCAAAGAATATTCATTCAAAGTCTCTAGTTTAATATTATCCATATAATTACGTAATTCTTCCCAAGGGGACTCTAATCTAAAAGATGGCACTTCGTAGTCTGGACGAGATTCAATTATCCAATGAGGTTCGAACAATTTCGTAAATATATAGCCATATAACCCCACTGCATGAGACATAATTACAGGGGCTACCATTGAAGATAATGATGTATTTAAGAGGTCGTCCTTAATATTAGTTTCTGATATCACAATTATTATTGAAAAATCACCGCCTTGAGTTACTTCATGCATATCGGAGATTGGTCTTTGAGTGATAGAGACTCCTCGAGGATTCAATGGAATCATATCTTGAATAAGATTTTTGTAAAAAAGGTTATTCTCTTGGGATGTCTGCATAATATTACTCTTAAACCAAGTAAACTTTGAAATACCAACCAATACTAAGTTTTTAATAGTTTCCTGAAGCAAGCAGGTTTCTGGCCCAATGACGCAAATGTGGGACTCAGACAACAAATCCTGACCCGCACCACCCCATAACCTTAATTGTCTGTCGTATCTATTCATTGCCCAATATGCAAAGTTGTGGTAGTGTCCAAGTTTCTTTATATTTTATGAGTGTGATTGCTCAATCATATGAAACATTTAGGCAATTAATGACCTTTTAGTAAGCATCGCGAAACTTTGTTGGCGCCAAACATTTTATTTGTTTATTATATTTTTGGCGAGTATAATTGGAATCTGAACATCAAAATAAAGAAACTTAAGGTTGATCAAAGGAACAGAAGGGTTCACACATACTTTACCCCTCTCTTTCACGAATACAATCAAAACAACCATGGATTTTACTTCAGATTTGAGTAGTGATGTCAATGGGTCCAGAGATAGTGGTAGTCACCACAGCTCAAGTTCCAGCTTCCTAGGTATTGCCAGAAGATCAGCGAAGACAATACCTTCTACCGTCGATAAATCCAGTGATATAGAGTTAAATATGTTGAGTGCTTCAGACAGGAAACAGCTTAAATTAGAGGAGACCAGAGAGAAGTTACTATTAGAACGTGAAAAGTTGTTGAAAGAGGTTGATACGTTGAATATCGAACTCGAGAACACACCAGAGGGAATCAATGAGGAATTACAACACCCAGAGGAAATTGAAAATGGGAATATGGACGAAGGTGAGATCGATCATAATATGGCCAAGACCTTAGTAGATTTAATGTCAATATCATCAAGAAAGAATAAATTTGCAAATATTGATGAAGGAATTCAACAAACTTCTAATAGAATCGATGGGAATTCCAAGATGCAAGACGAACTAGCATCAAAATATGATACTTTGCCTTTACTGAATATGAATTTAAGATTAAGGTACTTGAGACAATATTTGTATCCACATATGAAAATGGATATTATGGAGAGAGTCAATGAACAATCTAACAAGAAGATTACCGTTTCCATACGTTTCTTAAGAAATGTGAAACATGTGATCAAAATCAAATTTGTAATGCAATATGATTCATCCGAAGAGACTTTACAATCATTCGAAATATCTCAGCTTACACCACCAACATTAAATTTAAATATGAGATCATTCTTAAAAAAACATTCAAACAATCCAACTATAATATTATTTTGTCTTTCTGAATATGACAGATTACTATGGAAGAGGCAAGAATTGTTTGATGGAATTGCTGAAAAATTTAAATCATGGATAGAAGAGTCATTCTTCAAAAACAAAGCTAATTATATGGATATTGAACGTGAGATGATCCTTAAGAATACCAATCAGAATGCTAATATTATTAGGCTCATTGTTAAAGTTGAAATACCAGAAGGCTCAGTTATACCTCGTTCAAAGGTCAACTTAGAAATGTACGCTGGAGGATCATTGATAACGACACCTGATGTGAATAAGATGTTATTTGAGTTAATGAAAGAGTATGGCTTGAAAGCTTCTCTCCAGCATCTTATACGGGGAGCTCTATTTCCATGATACATGCCAATCTCGGTAGATCACCAAGTTTCTACTTGCATAACGACTAACATAGCATAATATACAACCTGCTTCCCGAATATACAGAACAGGTTTGTATTATATCGTGGTCTAACAATTCCTTTATTCAAAGACCCCTATGGGGGTATCACATTGATCAGTCGAGACGTCTCGTATAATTTGTATCCATCCCATGATGAACGAGAGATATTCGCGTAGACCGAGAAAGTTCAATAAATTTGTTTAAAAATTTTTGGGGGAGTCCATTTAAAAGAGATGCCAATTTATTAATTGAATATAACTTGGGGGAGTATGATCTATTAATTGAGAAGGTGTGTTTTGACTAGAATAGCAGAGTATCAAGCACTAGCAAAAATGGGTTGTACTGTGTTAAGTTCTCCTGGAGAACAGTTGTTTTATACCTTATATTTTATAATTCATATTCCGTTAACGATTTTTATTGATTCAACAATATGTTTTTCCCCAATGACTGAGACACTAAACAGGATGATTGAATGGCACATTTCAGAAAATAACGATTTCTTATTGTTAGAAAAGCCATCGTGGTTCTTTTGGATGGTTGTTGTTGAGTTAATATTCCAATTACCTGCATTTTTCTATTTCATTAAGAATATGAATGTATTTAGCAATGGGAATGATGATTCTAATAAAAAAATTAAAGCAGATAAATTGAACAAACGTAAGATTGTTGCCAAACTATTAAAGTTATATGGTTTAAATGCTTCATTGACCTCATTATTCTGTATCTGGGTGATATATCAACGTGGTTACTATCCTGGCAATGGACTTCCATTGAATTCTATGGATAAATTCAAATTGATTGCTTATTATACACCAACATTCTTAATCCCATTACGTCTATGCATGTTATAATTTAAGGGAGACTTAAAAAAACACACACGTTGGAAATGATATATTATTATTAAATTATAATTATTGATATTTTAGTAAAGTTTATATATATATATATATATATATACGTATATGTATAAGATGAAAATGTTTAATTAATAAACAAAGCTTCTTACATTAGGAGAGCCAAAGCAGCTAAGATACCGTAAGCTGGGACGTTAACAGCAGCGGCACCACTACTACGAGAACTTGCAGAAGAAGAAGTAGAGTTGTGAGAAGCAGATGTGGTAGCGTTGCTAGAAGTGGTAGAGTTGCTAGAAGTGGTACCAGTAGTGGAGTTAGTGTATGTACCGGAAGAAACAGAAGAGGAGTTTGAAGAAGAAGTACTGTTATCTGGGAAGTTGACAATTGGATCACTAGTATGAGACATGACATCGAAGATGACAGCTTTACCATCTGAACCTTGACTGGTAGCAAAAGTGTAAGTGGCATTAGTACCATTACCAGAACCTCTAACACCGTAGAAGGTTTCTGAACCCTTGAAGTATAGTTTACCATCTTGAACGGACCAACCAGCGGTACCTAAACTTTCTGTACCAGTGACGAAAGAACCATCAGTTAAAGAAACGGCATAAGTACCATCAGATAGTTTCAATTTACCGGCATCAGTAATAGATTCGTAACCCTCTTCAGATGCGGTGGTCATCTTTAGCATACCGTTGTCTAAATAGACTTGGTAACCTTGTAAGTCACCACCATTGTTAGAGTTAACAATTGCGAATTCTGGAGTGTCAGCTAGAACAGATTGTAAAGAGGCAAGAACAACAGGTAGAGCAACAGTGAAGTAATTCATTTTTTTCTTAATCAGATAGGTTCAATTATATATGTATATAAAATACTTGACAAAAATGCAAATAAACAAGAAACAAAGTAAGAAAGAAGAATAATAGAGATTGAAATTCATTGAGAATTGAGATATAGTTGCTTTTTATATTATACTTCACAGTAAACCAAAAAAGAAGGAAGGGGGGAGGGAGAGGAAGGGATGACCAACAATTTAAAACTTTAAACTAATATCCATATTAGTCTACTTTAATGCAAATTATATAATATTTGGCGTTTGTTTAGCCTATCTCTTAAGCTGGCAACCAGTTTTGCAAACACAAATTAAATTACATTCCGCAGTCAAATAAAAGAGAAGGTGCAGCACCAACCCTTACCTCCTTAGGAAATAAACTATATCCGGTGAGAATATAGTACAGCTGTCAAAGAGAAACAGGCCAGGTACAGACTCAGGCACAGCAAAACAAAACAAGCACAAGATGTATATAGTGGGGGTGTCTGTATGTACATATATTACAGAACAGAACAGAGAGAGACCAGGTCTTCCTGTGATTAAGACGTAGAACTGTGCCTCAAAAATGAAAAATTATTTAGATCGTCGTATATTACAACAACCAGACAGAGAGACAACATGTACAAACTGCAGCAGCAACCACAAAATTCATTAAATATACGACCGTCGGATAAACTGAAACAGCAAGCAATTGAAGAAGAGAAGTAGAAGAAGAAGAACAACATCAGCAATTTTTTTTCTTTTCTTTCTTTGTTGTTGTCTTCCTGCTGCCAAAAAAAGAAAAGCCTCGAGAGAGAGATCTGAAAATAGAAGGCAACACACACACATAAAGAGAAAGAACTGCTACGGGCCATAAATATTCGGTTCGATTTACAAACATAGATTTATATTTATATTTAATTCAGTGCATTGCAGTATATTTATGTTCGGTTGCCCGTGTTGCCAGAAAGGTGTTATATAGATGTGTCTTTCTCGAGGCCATGGACAGACGAGCTCTCCAAACAAAGAATGACAAGCATCCTGTCTTCTCGACACGATCTTCTATTTTACACAAACTACTTGCAAATAATGCACGTTTACTGAACTTGCCTCGTCATCTATACCATGGCCTTGTTTTTCAAGTGTGATCACTACCACCGTACACAACTACTAAAAACGATACTGCTATGCAAAGCGACATCGCCACAGAGTATATATATATATACATATTGTTGAGATCCTCATAAGCTCTCGACACAGTCTCCACATCTTGCACAACCTCTTATCAAACTATTGCCTCTCTCTTACATACCACAATACAACCAATCAACGGTCAGAGTCAATTTTTTTGTTCGGGCTCCCACTCGCTCACCGAATTTGCGATTATCACCAAATTTTCGTCTGTCTTTTTTTTTTGGTGGTGGAATAAGGACCATAAAAAAAGGGAGATTTAATTAGTAATACAAATGAAGATAACATTTTCAGTAACAGTTCTTATAGAGTGGAATAAAGTAGATTAATAAGTATAAACTACTAAAAAAACTATTACAAATTATATTATGTTAAGATCTGTTTTCACTAGACAATCTTTACGTGCATACTCTACAAAGACTCATGATCTAGTGGTCATCGGAGGTGGTCCAGCAGGTTATGTGGCTGCTATTAAAGCTGCTCAATTAGGTTTCGATACTGCTTGTATTGAGAAGCGTGGGAAACTAGGTGGTACATGTTTAAATGTCGGTTGTATTCCATCTAAAGCATTATTAAATAACTCTTTGTTCTATCATCAAATTCTTACGGATTCAAAGAATAGAGGTGTTGATGTCGACCCAAAAGCTGTTGGTTTAAATTTTAAGAATTTTATGGCTGCAAAGGAAAAAGTCGTTAATCAACTAACTGGTGGTGTTGAAATGTTATTTAAGAAAAATAAAGTCACTTATTACAAAGGTGAAGGTGCATTTAATTCAGAGACCGAAGTTATGGTAAAACCTGTTGAAGGTTTAAAAGGTACAGTGGAAGAAGAAGTCATGTTAAAGGCTAAAAATATTTTAATCGCTACTGGTTCAGAAGTTTCTCCATTCCCAGGTATTACTATCGATGAAGAACGTATTGTTTCCTCGACAGGTTGTCTATCATTAAATGAAGTACCAAAAAGATTAGCTATTATTGGTGGTGGTATTATTGGATTAGAGATGGGTTCTGTATACAATAGATTAGGTTCAAAAGTTACAGTTTTGGAATTTCAACCAAAGATTGGTGCTTCTATGGATGATGAAGTTGCCACCACTACACAAAAATTATTAAAGAAACAAGGTATTAATTTTAAATTACAAACAAAAGTCATGTCGGCCACCAGAAATGGTGATATAGTCAACATTGAAATGGAAAATGCAAAGACAGGGGAGAAAGAATCTATTGAAGCCGATGTCCTATTAGTTGCAGTCGGAAGAAGACCTTACGTTCAGGGGTTAAATGCTGAAAAGATTGGTCTAGAAGTTGATAAGAAAGGCAGACTAGTCATTGATGATAAATATAGTACTAAACATCCAAATATTAAAGTCATTGGAGATGTTACTTTTGGTCCTATGTTAGCACATAAAGCTGAAGAAGAAGGTATTGCTGCAGTAGAAATCTTTAAGACTGGCTATGGTCATGTTAATTACAATAATATTCCATCTGTGATGTATTCTCATCCTGAAGTCGCTTGGGCTGGGAAGACCGAACAAGAATTAAAAGCTGATGGTATAGAATATAAAGTCGGTAAATTCCCATTCATTGCTAATTCAAGAGCTAAGACTAACCAAGATACTGATGGATTTGTTAAGATCTTGATCGATGCAAAGACTGAAAGATTATTAGGGGCTCATATTATTGGTCCAAATGCTGGTGAAATGATTGCTGAAGCCGGTTTGGCTCTAGAGTACGGTGCATCTGCCGAAGATATTGCTAGAGTTTGTCATGCTCATCCAACTTTATCGGAAGCCTTCAAAGAAGCTAACATGGCTGCCTTTGATAAACCAATTAACTTCTAATTTTTAAAAAATACAATATGAAAAAAAATACTATTCTTCTCTCAACTCTATGAATCATAATAATTTATTATAAAGGGGAAACACATGAAAAAATTATGAAATATATATATATTTATATTTCTATATAATGAAAAAGTATAAAATTTTATATCTCCTTTAACATTTACCTCTTAATATCTTTTCCTCATATCCTTATTCTTTTTATAATGACCTCTACGACCACTGCTCTTTTTATCTTGAATTTCTGTAAATTTCCTCTTAAAATATTTCTTACTTGTATCATCACCCATAAGAGATTCCAAAATTGTAGATTTTCTATCTTTATTCTTAATTCTACTACTATAAAATTCACTTTTGCTTTCAACTATTGTCCCTACAGAGAATCGTTCAGGCACAACCCATTTATCCTTCTTATAATGTCTCTTTGGATCCAAAGCAGCACGATGTTTAATCAACGTTAGATCTCTTTGTAACTGTTTACGTTTACTATCAGTTGGTTTTGGTAACGTAAACCATTCATCTTGTATTTGTTCTTTATGTGCCATCTTAGCCTTTACCTCACTTGATTTACAATTCGGTATAATAGTCTTGGTTTTAACTAATGAATCAAATCCGTTATCAAGTTTCGGTAGCTGGTTCATACTAATCTCAATATCACGAAATACTTTCTCCGTATCAATTTTATTACCATCAAGCCCCACAATATTGTCATTAGCATCCAAGTCATTATCAATTTGATTTGTTATGACTGTTGTGTTGGTGGATGTAGTATCTTTGTTGATCGAACTCTTCAATGCGCTGAAGAGGTCATCCATACTGGAATCCATTGTAATTTGCTTGCTCATGATGTTCACGTTGGTTCTCTCTTATCTCTTCGTTATATGTAGATATTGGCTTTATCCATACATAAGTAGGTCATCACTGCAATCATTTTGTAGCTCATCTTGAAAATTTTTCGTTTTTTCAAAATTCGTGCCAGGCCCTCTCATCCCGATCAAATATAAAAAAAAATTTAGTTCAATCAAACGACGTAATATACAAATTATCATACAACAAGAATATTATTTGCACAATGTACTTTGATTGTTGTTCTTTTACAGAAGCATGGAGCATAATATTCATTAAATAATTATTTTAGAAAATGTTTGTGTATTGTCGTATCATTACATAATTTAATATGCTATATATTCTATATATACATATTTGATAGTTGTTTTGTTTCATTATTTCTTTGTATTATCATAATTCGTCGTTGAATTTGTACGTTTCACGTTTACACTCTTCTCACTTAAAGGTAAAACATCAGTAGAGTATGATTTTTGTAATGTAAATTTATTATTATTACTACTACCACTGCCCAGAGTACCTTTCTTCTTCATTACCAAATTTCTAATCTGTTGTGAAGGTGAATAAAATGGATTAGATTTAGTCCTCTTCAAAGTAAATCGATCCTTATGTATCCCAATTAAATTATCAGGCAAAGCTCTCTTTTCAGATACACCATTTTTCGGCGTTGTAGCAGTTGTAAGTGATACAGGCTTATCCACCGAAACTGACGATGAAGGCGCCCCAGTTGTGTCGTTCATATTATTAGATGGTAGAGGAATATTAGTCATAGCATCTTCATTCGTTCGACTCACATCATCGTCAGTCAACCATTTACTGAAATCTAATTCCTCGATCATTCCTCCAAGAAAAACTTCGTCTTGTTCATTTGTCTTACTCATGAGCAAGAAATCATCTGCATTATAATTTCCCATTGTCGTATTGTTTGATATTATATCAGTTTGTTGATTATTACTATTTAATTTATTTTTCATCCCCCTTTCTTGTTCTTCTAATTCTCCAGTGGTTGCTAGCTCAACAGTGTCGGCTTTGAACATGTCCAGCAAGTCCATAGTTGTTGCGTAATAATATTATTATCAATGATAAATGAGTACTTAATTGAAAACAAAAAAGGATAATATTTAAATATTTTCTAAATAAACATATGTTTATCTTGCTTATCTGTTTATTTATTTTATAAATGGGAAACACGAATTTAAAAAAGGCGCAAATTGGAACAAAAAATGAATAAAATATTGAAAATTTCAGCCAAATCACCGAAAAGTGAACAAAACTCCGTGATTTTTGTTTGTGTTGCTTGAATCATTAGCAATAAAGAAAGAGACGCAACGCCAAAAGTAATTGGTGTTTTTTTTGTTTTGTTTAAAAGTATTCCTATATATATATATTTATATAAATTATATACGTTGTGGTGGCTAGTGGGAGTTGTGGTTCTTGTTGTCAGTGATCCGTAATGTGTTTGTAGGTTCTTCTTCGGAGTTGGCCAGTTCAGTAGAGTGTTGTGCATCGAACAATGCCATTATACTTTCTTTATTCTTATTTAATAGATGGAATGTGTCGACCACTCCGAACCTTGCCGTGGTGAAAGGTAAGACATCTCCTGTGTTGCCTCTGTTGAGAATCTTTATATGGTTCAGCAAATCCTCACAAGGTTTGGTAGGGAATCCACCAACCAGTCCTCGATGTAAATTAAGTCTTCTTTGTAACCTCCAAATCTGTGTCTCCTGAGGTGCATATTTTTGTCTCATTAGATCATGTTCTTTCTTTGTCACTGTTTTGGACTCATTCAGTAATTGTCCATTAATTCGATCATAATCCTTAGCAAAAAGATGTTTACTTGTTCTCAATTGAACCTCCAAAGATCTAATACTTTCATTCAATTGAAAGCCATTTGAATTGGTCGTGGTAGATGTTGAATATTGATGAGGAATCCCTACTACACCGTGTGTTTCGAAATCTGTTGTCCAAAGTGATTCCTTTATATAGCTGTTATGATCAGGCGACTGTGAACTTGAACCACACATCCCATTAAGAACTGTTTCACTGGGTAAACTTTTAATTGATGTAACGACATTTGTATTATTATTATTATTGTCATTGACTCCATTAGAATGTTTTGGGGGAGTACTTCTTAATTCTGAGACCTCTATCGATACTGAAGAATCAATATTTTTTGGAAAATTAGACGTGATTTGTTTACCAATTTCTGGAAGTTCATTTGTACTAGTATAACCATCAACATCAATATATAATTTTTCTAATTCTGCAGAGATTGTTGGAAATGTTTCATTTGGTTCTTCTATTGATCGGTCAATCTTAATATTCTGTGAATCCTTTTGATCTTCTTCAATATCCATCAATATTGTCTTTTCAAACATTGAACTTACCCTTTGACAATGTTTCCCATCAATTGTTAGTCCACTTAAACTTAATAATCTTGTATAAAATCCAAATAAAAAATTTAAATTTGAACTAACCATTTTATATTTTTTAGCTAATAATATTGGTTGATACAATAAGATATGTGCAGGGAATTGAAATCTATGATAAAAACAATATGCTTCAAATGTTAATGATAAATATTCTGGGTGTTCACTAACTGTAACATTTGCTAATTCATTACTTCTCTTAACACTTAATTCAACAATTTTATTAAAATCAATTGAAAGTTTTTCACCAGGTAATAAAAAAGTTTCAATATGTGAACCACATTGCATGCAACAAATATTCATTAATTCTAAGACCAAATCTTTGTAAATCTTCATTGTTGATTTAGTCTCTAAAAGTTTGACATAGTCAAACTGTTCGTAAATTATTGATAATATATTTAATGAAATTTTTTGAATAATAATTTCCCATAACATTAATGCCATTTGTGTTGACGATAAAATTTTATTAACTTGTAACCATTTTGATAATGTCAATATTTCACAAAATTTATTTGTAATAGAATTTATTTGTAATAATTCTTTCTTCACCATAAATTTATTTTGTGATAATTTATTTTTATCTTCAAAATTTTCTGATTGATATGTGACACCTAGATGAATAATACAATGATCGTCATTAACTAGCACATAAGACCCTAAGGACAATTGTCTACATTCAACATCACAAACGATTGACATTACACATTTGAAATTTCCATTTAGATAGTCCATTACAAGAGGTTCTAATTCACAGCCGAAGTCTGAACTTATCATTACAATTGTATCCATATCCGTGAATTCTGATAGAATTTGGCAATCTGTTTTCAAATCATCTAGGGATATTGGTGCCAATACCACAACGTCTATCTTATAGATATTAGTATTATTATCATCTTCCTGTACCAATTTTTCTCTTAATTCAGGAACCTCTTTAACAAATATATTAGGAGCATAAAAGTTTGCACCAAATTTATAAGATTTCCACGAGACTAAACTATCACTTGAAACATATTTAGAGGCTAAAATTATAAAAGCGTTTCCTAGACTTAGCCTCCAACCTAGGAATTGTGATGTTGGTGTTTGACCCACTGTAAAAAAAAACACAATTTTTAGTTAATGTTAGTAAAATAATTTCTTATTGGTGAATATAACATCAGGCGTACATTTTGCCAGTACACTACTGATACTACAAAAAAAAAATGTTGTGAACATACCAATTAATGCCGTTAAAGGGGAGGTTACCTCTCTCGTCATGATGGAGTTAATATATTTCTTGTATTGGGACTAAAATATTAGTGAAAAAGTTTTCCACTAGGATTACCAATAACTCGAGAGTTTAAGTTCAATAGAAGATATATATACACGAATAAAATGTATATATTATATAGTTACAACATGTTTTATTTTTTTTTTAAGCTATTTGAACTGATATTACTATTGTTATTATTTTTTAATTTTTTGGCCATACACAAAGAACGTCACATATATATTGACATCAGACAAAAGAAAAAAAAGCAGAGTTCGGGAGCACACTGTCGCACAACTAATAATAATAATAATAGTAATAGTATATTTATTATTGAATATCTACTTCGTATAATAATACAGTATCAGTCGAGGTCCCTTGCCAACCACGATTCCCACTTGTACTTATTATAAATCTACAACTTGGGTCGACATATAAATTTGAAATAACACCACCATGGTGACCCGGCACAATTAAGAAAGGTACGTTATTTTTTGAATCTACTTGGGTATCGAATAATCTAATGTTATCTCTCGAACCGACTAGTAAATGTCTTTGATTCGGCATCGTCTTGACACATGTAACGGGCCCAGAAATTGATGGTAATTTTAAAATATTTGATGTGTTTGATGGCATCTTTAGATCAAATTCTTCAATACAAGCATTTCTTCTACCTGCATAAATCTTGTCACCTGATGCACTCCAACATGCAGAAAAACACCAAGGTGGTATATTTGCACCTCTATTAAGGGATAAAACGGGTGATTTATTAATACGTTTATCCCAAATATTAATTGAGCCATTAAGACCCGACGACATAAAAGTAGTTTCATCATATACTGTTCTTAAAGTTTCATTTGATATTTCATCACTCGGTACGTGTCCGGCAGTAGTTTTATTTTCTTCGTCTTCATCTTCGTCTTCTTCACCAAATAAAGAATCGTCATCTTCGTCATTATTGTTTTCATCTGTTGCTTGTTTAATTTCAACAGATGAGAATAAAGGTCTAAACTCCAAGGAAGACAATTCCGAATTACTTCCCTTAAATTCATTAATTGATGTCTGTGGACGATTTAAATCCCATTCTAGAATTTTTTTATCCCAAGAGGCACTTAAAAATTTATCCTCATTATCATTTAATCTTAGTAAATTCACCACTGATGAATGTTCTTTGAAATAATTAATTGTCGAACCTTCCATGAATCTAATACTTTGCATTGCAATCCCACCATTGTTTTGCCCACTTAATAGAAACATACATTGACTTTGAACTTCGATTGAATAAACGGGTGAAACAACTGGTTGATATTCAATTTTATTATTTTTTTCAATGATCTTCATCTCTGATTTCTTTTGTGGGACTTCATTTTCCCAATAACCTGTCAGGATCCCTGCATTTGAGATCGATTCTGCTAATGAATGTTTTTGTAAGATTGTTAAAGATAATTGTCCATCGATTGAATTTAATAAATCATATTTTCTAATGTACCCGTCGTCCCCACCGACAAACAAATACTTCAAACCCTTTGACAATGACAGAGTATTAATATGCGATTGAATTGGTATAGCTACAGTGGGTATAATATTGTAAGAGGATGCGACTTTTGATGATTGCAGTAAAGAGAGATAATAGTCATGAAGTGTGTCTCTCTGTGTCGTGCTTTCTTCATTGTCATTGTCATTGTCATTGTCATCTTCTTCTTCTTCATCCTCGCGACCCTTTTCATTACTATCATTGGGCTCGTCGTCTACCTCCATGTCGTCATTACTATCATCTGCCTCTTCGTCTTCTTCTTCGTCTTCGTCATCACCTTCGCCCAATTCTTGCAATTCTTCCTCTTCTTCCTCTTCCTCCTCCTCTTCTTCCTCGACCTCGTTCTGGTTCAATATATCGTCCACTTCGTCCATCTTTTCTTTCGAATAGTTATTCTGTTCGACTCACCTTGCTCCCTATGCCATTCTCATGTGTGTGTACACACTGTCTGTAACCCACCTCTTATTGCTATTGCAGTTATTATTTTTCACTGTGTATAGACAAAACGCATAAACTATATATTATTTTTCACCGAGAGAGAGAGAGAGAGAGAGAGGGAACTGCGCTGTTGTTAACGCGGTACTGCCAAAGCCCTGTGCAGTCTATAGTGCTGCGGTGGATAGCTAATACAGGTATGCTGTTAGTATTGCTCTCTCACCCTCTCTCTCTCTCTATATATATATATATATATATATATATAT